>JALLBB010000259.1:0-14812 GCA_036939735.1 Discostella stelligera | reverse complement strand
CTGGTGGAAGCGCTTTATCTGTCTCTGTACGTTTCCACGCTGTAAACAGAGCGTGCATATCTGCACTTATTTCAAATTCCGTGATCGGTTCGCCTTGCAGGATTTTTTGGGACATTTGATTAAAACCAAGGTTCTCTCGCACTGCTGTCATCACCGGACCTGTGCCAATGCTTCCTTCTCTGTCAGTCTGTTCAAGATGCATTTTGTTTCGTTGCAGGAGTTCCCTTTCTATCTCCTCTGCTGCTGTGATATCCCGCCATAATGGTTTAGGCATGGGGATTATGAACGAAATAATCAGATACTTCCCCGTCCAATCTTTCTCAACCAATACTGCCTGTACATTACTTGGTAGTACTTTGCGAGTATGATGAGTGTGGAACAGCGACTCCGTTGCCGCTGGGTATGCCTCGAAGACCCCTTTGTGATATCGATATAATTCCTGTTTTGCCTCCGAATAAAACCATTCGTGTGTTGGGACTTGTATCATCGTGAGGGCTCCACGTTGTCCCTTGGTCACCGCCGTTAGCTTTCTGTTCACAGCACTTGATTTCATCTTGTTGTGCATTTTGTCCACTCTCCTCTCCCAGTCGTGATCTCCCGATGCTGCTGCGTTTTCCTTTGCCTCTGTAATTAACCAGTCCAGCCGGTTCGATTCACTATTCTTCTGTGCTTCCCATAGATTGGCTCTGCTTTTCCGAACCATTTTCCGAAACTCATCTGCCGGAAGTTCCATCACTGCAATGATGTCGATATCCAGCTTCTTCGCGAGGCTCTCTAGCTTCTTCGTGGGTGGTGCTCCCCGACTTCGACAATCATGTGCATATTTGTAGAAAAGGAATCTTGATCCCGCCGTCGTCAATTTACGCGATCTTGCATATCCATGCTTTTTCTTTCCCACCGCTTTTGTCGAAGCCTTCACCAATTCAAGAAATTCTCCATATAGCTTATTATATCTCTGTATGTTCGCATTTGTTGCATCTTGTTCCGTAAAGTCTGCGGCCAGCTGGTATACTTTTTCTGCAATTTTGTGTGTATTGAAACGAGAGACAACATCTCGCAGAAACTTCTGCACTTTGTCTTCTTGTTCTATCAGTATCTCTCTGGATTGGGCCGGTGGTGGCTTGTTGATGATGCCTGCAAACATTTTGCGATGGTCCATGTCGACATATGCCATCACATGGTCTGACGTAGCTCCTTCGTGTGTACCGAGGTAACCGATACGTTTGATTGAGGGTACCAGCGCTCTGTCCATGAAAATATAATCTATTCGGGAGCTTCCACGTATAAAGGTCCTTGTGTGTCCAAACCGATCATAATATGGGTCAGTCAACTGGGTTTCATCCAAGAATTTCTGCAGATCTTTATCCTTTCCTTTTTGGTAGTCTCCATTTGCATCTATGAGTAGAATTGCTCTATAGCCTTTTGCTCGATTATCTGCTATTAATTGTTTCAAGTCGATAAGGATCTGTTTCCTTGGATTTGGTTCTCTCTGCCCCGCGTCTCTTAAAGCAATATATTGCTGATTGAACGCTGTGTATGGGCCTGTCGGGTTCCCCACCTCTTGGCATACTCTGTATGCCACGATAACTATTACTCCTTCTTCTCGTTTCCCGGCAAAGGTGTAGTAACAAAATCGTCCAAGTGAATCACTTCCTTGACCCTCTATTCGTGCCGTGACATCCCCGTTTACCGTCAACAAATTCCCGCCTGGTTGATATCTCGTTTGATGGTCTTGTGCTGGGGCCGCTGTATAAATCGTGCGTGATGCTCGGAATCGTTTCATCATATATGCATCATATAATGATTTCTGATGCTTTGACCATGGCCTGTTAGTCTCGGCCATTCCCATTATGTCAATGTCTAAGTCCTCCATTGCCTCTATCTCCGATGGTGCTTCCCATCCTCGTAGATCTGATGTTCCGTGAATGTTTTGAAAAGCAACCCTGAGAGTGCGTTCGTCTTTCTCCTCTAATGCATCGCCAGATGCATCTATATTCTTTGATATATTCTGGCCTGTAAAGTCGGCCTCTGTTATCTTTCGCTGATATAATGGTATTCTTGTCATTTAGGATTGTTTTCGTCGTCTTCGTCCGATGTGTCGAAGGCATCCTCTCGGGTTTTCTCTGAATTTCTTCTTGCTGCTCTTTGTGCTCGTGTCTGTAAGGGAGATATTTCACTCTGTGTAGCCTGTTTGGCTGTATCATTTTGTTCCTTGTCTCTGAGAGACGGTAGTGTTTTTGCTCGCGGTGTGTTTCGTTTGTATTGCGGTGGATACGTTCCCACCGATCTCAACGACGACGATGAGCTCGATGTTGATGTGGAAATTGACATTTCCGATTGGTCCATAATGTCCTCCTCCTCTCTCTCTTCGTTGTTGCCGTTGGTGGAGCCATGAGTATTCTCATTTCCCTTTGATCCGTGTATAGTGGTCGTGGTCGTCATTTTCGTTTCTCTAATCTCGTTCCTCTGCCCCTCTAGTTCTGTGCCATAGCAGTCATTGCAATGATATTCGGCTAAGCCCTCTACGAATGTCATGCAACCTGCGTGGTAGAGATCATAGGCGCCTTCACATTTGTCGCAATAATGGAGGCTGTAGTCCTTCTTCCCGCACGCCTTGCATACCCCTAGGCTAGCCGTAGCCTCACTTGGAGTCTCCTTCTGGTTCAAAAGCTGTCCCCCCTCGTCTACAACCCGATTCTGAGCTTTAGTGTACGGCATTGTTGTAGCTAGGGATAAGATGTGTCTCGCTTTTTCCCGGACCTCTTCCGTGTATGTTGTGTTTTGCATCTGGTATGTTATATCCTCCTCCGGGCTTTCGTGTGCTTCATCGCCGTGTCCATAGTCCACCGATGTTTCAGTGTTCGACTCAGTCAGTCGTCGAAGGTATTCCTGTTGTGACTCCAACATTTTGATGATCAATACTTGCTGTTCATCCGTCTTCTTGGCCGCCTCCGCCGCCTTCTCGGCCGCATGTTCCTGTCGTGTAACTAGAGTTCGCAACTCTTCGATTCTGTTATCAATCGCTGGGATCGTTCGACACATGATTAGTAATTCATTTGAGTACTTCGATATCAGTGACTGTGTCTGCGTGTTGTGTTCGTCCACATGTGAGCGAACTGCTGTGGCCACTTCTGTTATCGAGGATAACGACGACTGCGAGCTTGTTCCTATTAAATTTGATATTGTCGTGAGTGTCTTGGTTACCACTCCATCCGATGACCTCTCTAAAACGGTTTGAACCATGTCAGTTAACTCCTCAATCTTTGTCGCCTGCACCTTTTGCCCATCTGTGAATAGTTTGAGCTCATTCCATATTTTTTCGTTTTCCTCCTTTCCATATCTTTCAATTGTCGATACTCTCAACTGTTGCCGCTCCTCCTCTCGATCAAACTTTTGTATCGCTGCTTGTGCCGGAGTTTCTGTTCCTCCTGTGAAGTTCTCTTCGATTCCCTCTCTAGCTGTCTTCACTAACTCTTCTCTCGTCCTGCTCATATCAAGTTTCCTTTGTGCCTCGCTTATGTCCCCATCCTTCCGCTGTACCCCGCTATTTATGGCTTGTATTTCCATCTGTGTTAGTGATTTCTTCGCTCTCGTCAGATATACTGCCTCCGCCATATCACCTTTCAGGTGGAAGTTATTATTCTCATACCATATATGCAACAAATGCATAACCTCTTCGGTGAACCTGACCAGCTCTGCCGCCTCTGTTCGTGGCGCGTGTAAATATAGCTTGGTTCCCGATGGGTTCGTGGACACTCTTGTTACTGGGGAGCTGACCGTTTGGCCCTCTCGATCTAGCATTGTCATCATTAATAGGAAGTAAGCTACCGATTTCCCTGTATTCTCGCTTGTTTTGCGGGTGCATAAGTCCTTTGTGTACTGCGGTACATTCCGGTATGGGTCAATCCCTGTGAGACCATATATCGAGGTCCGCACGGAGGATGTATTGAAAGCTCGTTGGTCTCGCAGCGTCTCTGCTATTTCCTTGCCCGTAGTCTCAGTTGGTGGGTATACAATCGCTTTGTATACATAATCCCTCGTTACGAGATATTTGCTTCGTGTTGCTGGTGTTGTTATCCGTGTTATCATTTCTTGAAGCCTGTCCACATCCTGTCTTGCTGCGACAACACATTTCATCTTTCCTGAATGACGGCCATCTGTAGTATTCAATTCCACGCTTTCGACATGGTATTCTGGAATCGCATCGTCTGCTATCTCTGCCGATATTAGTCTGTCGAAAAGTTCCTCCTCTATCATTGCATCAACTGCGGTCTCTATGCTGCCCTTGATCATCACTGCAGGGACTAAGGTATCTGGCATCCTGCTTCTGTACTTCACCATGATCTTCCCGTCACTCAGGACTGAGTCGTAGCTTGTTTCCAAGGCTCCTGTTCCTTTCGTTATCTCTTTCAAATGTTTGCATGATGACTTTATCCAGACTTCGAACTGTGCTAGTCCCTCTTGGTTTTGCTTCACCACTGTATGCTTCATTAAGTCTTTCTCTTCCAATTCATATGGGGTCGTGAGAATGAGTCTATCAATTGTACGTGTTGCAAATAAGTGTGATGAAATCACTAGGCTCTCTCCTCTATGTCGGAGAATAGGGTGTATCGAGTTAATCCATTTGCGAAGTATCTCTGCCGCCGAATCTGTCCATGACCCGTCCTTCTTGTCAGTGTGTTCGAAACGTACCAGGTAGCGGAACAGTTGTGCACACTTTATTTCTTCTTTCTCCTCTGTAATACTCATGCTTGCTTTGCCGCCCAAGAAAGCATTTATCTCTTCCATTGATGCATTTTCAAAGTATTTAAAAGTCTCTGTACATCCGTCTCTGGAAATTCTGTCCTCGAAGATCATTGGGATCGCAGTTAAGATGGCTGTACGGATTTTCTGTGGTGGTAACTTCACCAGCTCATCTGTTTCCATTTTTAGTTTCAATGCAACGTCTGGTGCGGAAATTTGCAGCCCTTCCTTTGTCTCTTTCTTTTCCTCTTTCGGTTGTCGTGGAGTAGTGTGAATGACTGTCTCTGGGTGGAGTGACAGTCTGTACCATTTGGGTGGTGAGAAGCACAATGGTTTATTCATCTTCCTCATCTCTCTCTCTATTTTGCCAGGAATTTCGATATACCCTTTCAAGATCTCCTGTGAGAGGGTCGAGATTGTCTCCATTATCATTGACGCATGTTTTGGATAATAACACCTCACGAACACTTCGATAACTATCGCTTGTTCTTCCAAAGGTAAGTTTCCGTCCTCAATCTTCTCTTTTATCTTCTCGTCCGTGATCAGGTTTGGCGTATCAATTGGGCATAGTAATGATTCCAGCATAGGGGGGGTTTTTACTTTCTTGTTGAGAGCCCATTCCATAAAATTCATCGCCTTCCATGGGTCCTTAATGTACTCCAACAATCGTGGAGGCGCCGTCCCTATCGCGATCCGCGCAAGTGAGAACTGTTGGGACATTGACATTTCTGCTCGTAGTGTTGATGCCGCGTAGTCAACAAAGGCCGATACCAGAATCGACGTTCCGTCGGAAGAACCAGGAGTATGGAGGTCATTCAATTCCCAATCTTTCACATCCTTCTTGAATAGCGTCTGTGCAAGGGAGTACATTGCCGACGACGGGCGTAATTGATGTGGATTCGATTCTAATGGCACTTTGTATGGGTCAAACAAATAGTTGCCCTTATCCATCACAAATTTTGTTTCTTGCTCCTCCTCCTCCTTTTGTTCCATGGGTTGTCTAGGTTTCAATACCATCTCTCCTTGAACGAAAGGTGTTTCTTGGCGTCGTGGGGTTGTTCCTGTTCTTCCCCCTTGGGTATTCCAATAGCTCCGATAATTCCCTCCACTTCCGTAATTCCTCTGTTGCCTCTGGCTGTTTTGGTTCCATCTCCTCCCCGTACTGGAGTTTGCTCTCCCGATTGATACCACTGCTCCTCTATCAATGTCCACCCTCTCTCTCTCCCAATTTTGTTGCAGATGGGGTGACGTATATCCACTTGATCCGAACCTTTGAATGGAGCCGCCGCCCCTACCGCCACTCCGCTGTGGTGTCCCCCTCGCTCGTACTCTGTCGCTGTATCGTGATTGACCTTGTACTGTTGTCCCGGGAGATCCATTATCATCGTCGTCATCATCCGCCAATGTTGATTCTGGAAACTCTTCTTGTCTACTCGATGACATCGTGTTCCGCCGATTCTCGAGCTATTTCGCCCGTTCCACTTCGACTCTCCTGTGTTAATTATTAAGGACTAATGTCGCCCTATCACACTCTCTCCCTCTGCCGCTCTATCCAGGGATAAGGCTAGGAGGTTTCGGTTGCCATGGTTGGCACCTCAGTTCTACGAGTTCCTACGTATACCTGGTACATAAATATAAATTTTTAGTAAATCTTGTGTCAGTTGGTCTCTTGGCGAAAAAAAAAATTATTGCCTCAGGGTCTAAGTATGCAGGAATTCAAGAGTTTAAGAGTTCAAGAGTTCAAGAAATTAAAAAATCAGAACTTCAGAAGTTCAGAACTTCAGAAGTTCAGAACTTCAGAAGTTCAGCACATTTGAACTTCAGAACTTCTGAACTTCTGAACTTCAGAACTTCTGAACTTCAGAACTTCTGAACTTCAGAACTTCAGAACTTCTGAACTTCAGAACCAGAACTTCAGACCTTCAGAAAATCAGAACTTTAGAAGTTCAGGACTTCAGAACTTCAGAACTTCAGAATTTCTTAAACTTACTATTCTGGAATTCAGGAATTCTGAATTCAGGGTGCAGATATGTATGCAGGTGTGAATGAGCTTTATGTAGATGTTGATGTGGGTTGTGATGGTTATGTGCTTGACATGAATGCAATGGATGTATATGAGCTGGATGTGGATGTGAATGTGCTAGATATGCTTGATGTGGTGCTGGATGTGCTGGATGTGAAACTTCTGACCTTCTGAAATTTTTGATTCAGGAATTCTGGAATTCTGAATTCAGGGTGTGGATATGTATGCAGGTGTGATTGCAGGTGTTGATGGGCTTGATGTAGATGTAGATGTGGGTGGTGATGGTTATGTGCTTGACATGAATGCAATGGATGTATATGAGCTGGATGGGGATGTGAATGTCCACACGATGAGATCCTTGTAGTTGTAGTAGTCCTACTACCCTCACTCTGATAATGAATCCATGACCATGAATGATAAGTAAGTGTATCATCTTTTTAGTTTGGGTTTAATCGATCGTACCCCCTCTGGCTCGAACTGACGCAATTCAAACGACCTGGCATTTGAAACTTCAAAACTTGGCATCGAACTCTCTGCCTGGAAACACGGCCAGGACGAGGACAAAGATGCAGATAAGCAGCAGCAGCAGCAGCAGCCGGGGTCGTTAGTCGTTAGCTTCCCCATCTCCATTTCTAAATCATCATCCTCGTCAAAAACAACAACTATTTCCATCTTAGATCAATGGCTCAAGTCATGTTGGAGGCGTTTCAAATTCCAGGAACAAATGGGGAGGGAGAAGAATTCCTCACGGAATTACAAGATGCCAATCATCCAGATCTCAAATCTCAAGGGGTTGCTGCTCATTGGTGCAGAGGAATTGAAGACGACGACGCAGGAGGGGGCGACTGCTAGCGGGGGCTACGACAGTAGCAACACCAGTAGAAGTGGTAGCTGGTAGCAACAGAGGACGAAGTGACTCATCATTGACAACAACGGCAACTCCAGATGTAAATATCGGAGGATCATCGTTCATTAACATGAACATCTGGGCAATCGCCGCAGTGGCCGCTCTCCGCTCTGGCTGCCATGCTGCTCGTTTTTTTGTTTTGCACATCCATACTGTACTGCGATTGGAGGAAACGGAGGGAGGGCAAAGATAAGAAGCAACATTCACAACTCAGATACCAACCCAAGCTATTACGATGGCACTTTCGGAGACGTGAGCAATAACAATTCCAATAAGAAAGAGCGGCGGGTGACAAATATCTGCAGATTGTCATTCCGGCCAAGGGAAGTGGCGAGACGGAAGGTGTGTGCATTTCCCCATCCATCCAGGGCCCACGGGGCTCGTAGTGCAAATTCATCGTCTTCGCCTCCGCAGCCTCAAGATAACGTTGGTGAGTAATTCAACAGCAGTACTGGTAGTACAAGGAGATCGTCATCATTATTCAGCATTTATGGAAATAGAGTGACGAAATATCGCACTCGTCCTTGCCCAAAAGCAAGAACCTAATGGAGAAAAAACAATCAAAACTGGTCAATGATCAATGTTATCTATTATGCCAGCGAAATCCCACGAGATTTCGATAGCGTTTGGAGAGATGATGATGCAAGCAGAATTAACAACGACACCACAGACTGTAGTGCGGATTACCTCCCGGCTCAACCTGGGTTGAAGAATACTTTCAGTGTGAACAAGCTCATCGAGCTTGCTTACGAGGAGGGTTCACAGTCCGACAGTGCAGGACGTGGTGGGAATTTCCATGAGTTCGAGACCGAGGGTAAAACCAGTGGGTCAAGAGAGCAAGTTGCGGGGTGTTCACTTTGGAATTATTGGGTAAGAGCAAGGTTATTAAGCTCCGCAAAAATGCCTCGGGGAAATCGTCGGTGTTAGTCACTCCGGGCAGTCAGGAGGATGATGACGATGATTCAATTGCAGGGCGCATGTACCATGATGAAGACTCGAACGAGTTGATGGCAGTGATCGGAGATGATAATATGTCAGCCATTGATGCTGGAGATGGTACAGACATATACTGCCGGTGCTGTTTCCCTGTCGTAGCGGCGACGATTTCACCCCATCTTGGACGGCGCCTATCCAATCTGCATTGCTGAAATCTGTGAACAATTTCAGGTCGACCACCTGGAGCGAGAAAGCGTACGACAATGATGCTGCCACTGTCGATTCAATTTCGTCTAAGGATATGCAGGAGAAACGAATTAAGGACAAATTTGCCTCGTTGCTGAAAGGGGACGATTCTAGCGTCGGCAGTAATCGCAACCGTGAACGTCAATGTAGCAATAATAGTAGTTGCAGCCGAGAATCTTATGCGTTATCTAGCCTGTGGAGAGCAAGAAAATATTTATGGTAGTGTTGCTTGTTTTCTCCTAAGATATTATGTGTGATTGACTCTAGAAAGTTCTACGCGTTTAAACGCAGTTTCAGTCAAATTGACGACGACGACGACCGTGAGGATAGTATTCATTATTCAATGGCTTTTTTATGCATCCAAAAAAGAAGTTGCCGTTTTGAAATAGGGGAAAAGAACCCCGACCCTGCCACTATCTTGAGAAGCATTTGGATCATAATAGCATACTATTGACCCCGACAATGCCTTTCCCCAGCCTTTCAAGACGTTTTCATATCTTATGTTGTTGATTGCAACGAATTCGGGAAGATTGGGACGTGCACGACCCGTCTGAAGCTCAATGTATTGCTTAGCTGCCGCATCACTGTCAAAGACAAGCCTGTTAGGCGAAATAAAAAAAGTCTTCACTCCGATAGTTCGTTTCTTCCACCGGGGCACGGGCATGTTAGCCTCATCGTCGCTACTACCTATCCAAAACTTATCACCTGGGTCATAATACTTTAACACCTTTACCATACCGGAATTCACAGGTACTGTCGGCACCGGCACCGGCACTGTTTTCGTCCTGGCACCGATCAGGGCAGAAGAATCGAATGCCTGCTTGGGATTGATTTCGACTTCCTCAAACTTGGGGACGATGTTCTCTTTATTCTCAACTCGTGCCACGCTCGCTGCTGCTTTCCTCGCACTCTCCATCGCGGAATCGCGGCTCTCAGCAGCTTCAGTCGCAGCGGTTGCCGAAGCATTCGCCGAATCGGTGCACGTAACAGCAAAATCCTCCACTGCCTCCCTGTGCTGGAGCACAATTTCCTTGCTCTCACGGACATCATTCGCGTACGATCGCGCATCCTCGACCATTTCAAACACGGTTGTATAGCCAGTTTCAACATCGTGAGCTACGGTCTCTAATGTGTGCAACCGCTGACCTAACAGCACCTGCGAAAGCTGTAGCGAATACGTTTAGAATCAATACTAAATCATGCGAATCACCTAGGCACAAGCACTCACCCTCACTTCTTCCGTGGCATCCTGCGCCTGGATGGCCCGCTCATTGGTCGATGCAAGTTGGATACTCAATGCCTCCACGGTGCGCGCCGCTTCCGCCGCGCCATCCTCTGCCCGTCTCAACCGCTCGTCGGTCGCTGCAAGTGCGGTCGTCAATTCTCCCACAGTCGCCTCCAACACCATGAAACGACGAAGAAGTTCGGTCTCCTCGAGACCCGCAAAACGATTATCCATTGTAGTGGCATAATCTCTGATATTCTGGTCAACCTCAGCAAAACGGGTAGTCGTCGTGGTAGCGAGAATTTCCATGGTCCGAGTGACTTGCTGAACCACCTCCATACGGCGGTCACGGTCACGACGAAGAAACGCCGCCATGATGATGAATGATGCTGATGATGATAAGGACGAGGAAGAGGAAGAGTATCTATTATTTGGCAAAGATGGACGAGGTACTAGGTTGTCTCCACTCGCACTTTGCTTTTTTTGTGAGTATTCCGCTCTCGCTTCTGCCGCCTGCTTGATGTCCTAGATTTGCTTGGCGGTTCAACTTCTCGGCCTTGGGGGACTGGGCGTTGCATGCGGGAAAGCCATCAAAGGCCATCAATTTCGGGAGAAACACGGAAATGGCGGGAGAGAGCCCAGTCGTTCGAAAAATTGGGTACGATACCATATTGGGCTCCACCGTAGAGAAAGAGCAGTCCGTTTTTTGCACGGCCAGCGCGGCGGCGAGCTGAGAGAGGGCGAGGTAGATACGTATCTACTACTGTCTTAGTTGGAAATGTCAGCTGCGTCGTGTCGGCAAAATCGTCTCAAAAATCTGTCGGGCCGACATGTCGCTAACATGGGGTCTGTCGTGACCTTTTTCCTGACGACACTGTCCGTCGATCCGTCGTATGTCGTGTCGGCATGTTGCCAACATGTTGCCGACATGATGTGTGGGCATGCAAATTGCAATGCCGAGGACTAATAATACTATCATTAATACTTGCATTAAGTATTACAATAATATTAATTATTATCATTATCAATACTACTAATACTTCTACTAGGGGGGGCACTGGTAAAATCACTCAAAAATGAATGTTGTCCAAATTACTTCATTTTTTCAGGGTAGCTAGATACATGAGATTAAGGTAAATCTGAAGTTTGAAGGAAAAATATTGTCCAGAAGTGCCTCATTGGGTGCAAACTCCGCATTTTTCCTTTTTTGAGTAGTGATTTACACTCATGACTCGTTTGTGTTTGGGTTTTTCATAGTATTAGAGTCGGTTTTGCACATACAATTTTTCTACAAAGTGTCATATATGATCATGCAGTACTATTTGTGCTTCATCAATGTATTTAGTCATATATTATCTGCAGTTTTGGTCAAATGATGCAAGTTTTCCCTCCATGATCCATGCTCATGGGTGGTAGGATTCCACTTGGACTTTTTCAATCGTTCAGTTGTCACTTTCATATCACCTGGTTTGAGACATTCTTCTTCCCACTTGACAGTTACAATCACAAAAGTCTCCTTCTCCTTTACAATCTTGATGATTGTACCCTGGCACCATTGCAATATGTCATTGCTATCATCATTGTACAAAAAGCACATGTCAAGTTTGAACGATCCACATCGAATCTTCTCAATGGCCCAACTAGTTTGCTGTAACTCCATGAGCTGATCCCCAAATCCACTATTCTCAAGCCGATCACGTTCCATCATAGCTTTCAGTCTTATGCTGTCTTCTTTCTTCAGAGCTGAATTATCTAATGAAATGAGGTCTGCTGCTTTTGTGCCCAGTGTATATGTATCTTTCCGGCTTGGTAGTTTGATTGGTGCCTGAATTGGCACTTCTTCAGTATCCTGAAGAGGAATAACTACTTCGCACAAGTGCTTCAACAACTCTGATGGCAGGAACTGATACTTATTCTTTGACCAAGGGTGATGTGCATTCACCCATCCAAGGCCAAGGTAACGAATTAATATTTGCTCCTTCACATACTTCAATCTGTCTGCCTGACTTCACAACTTGTCATACTCATCCAAGGCCTGCTTCACAGTCTTCCAGCAGCAAGGAGATGAGTATTGCTGGTGCAAGTATGATATTGAAATCAGATGTGTGAGTTGATGGTGTCATCCACCGTAGCAACGAAGGTTGGAAAGTAGACGTGGAAGTGACTCTTATCTCCAACAAACCCACAACCATGCATTTGACGATGCGCCTGAAGTGAGTAGAGGGGCACCCAGAGTGAAGGAACATGGAGGACATCCCGAACACCAACAACATGTCCATCAAGCAAGATTTTGATCAACCCACTGCCAGCCATGGGAGCTTGGTTATTATCTGCAAGGGTGACATGCTTGGAAGAGAGAGGACAGTAGGAAGTATACATAGAATAGTCCGGCCACATGTCAATGACAACAGAGGAAAGTGTGGTACGGGATGTGGCGACATGGGAGGAAGTACCAATGCACACTGAGGCAACCCCTGTGTGATCCTTGCTGTGTGTGGCAAAGGGAGAGGCAATGGAATAAAGGGTAGAGGTGGTGTTAGGTTTAGAAACTGCAGAAGCATATGACAAACCCACACCAACATCACGGACAATATCACCGCCATCACTATCATCACTGTCAAATCCTGCATACCGGTCGGCGGAAGTATGAGCATCCCCCCCAACAGTAGAAGAGGCAGGAGGCTCAGTAGGAGTGGAGGTGGGCAGAGTGGACGCACTAGTTGCAGCAGACTCCGACGCTGGCTTTCGTTTTCCTTTCCTCTTTTTCATTGAGGCCCGTTTCTCCTTCGCCTTTTCAGGATTATGGTCAATAACATAACCGGCCATCATGAATTGATGGCAATTCTCAAATTTGTGGTCAGTACGTTTGCAAAGACACACTCCATCTGATGCCATATGAGTAATGTGCTCATGATTGATATGCTGGGGAGGATCGGAGGGAGCAGAGGCAGATGAGCGGTTGATTGCCAATCCTGAGCCAACAGCCGCCACAGACTCCAACATCCCGGAAGGATTGATGATTTTCTTGGAAACGCCCCACTTGACAACTTTCTTTTCCAAGTCTGTGATAGTCATCTCAGCGTAGACCTCAGGGTACAGAATAAAGTCAGCCTGTAGGGATCCATACTGGTCTGGGAGTGCACGCATTAAGAGCATTGTCCACAGAGAGGGGTTGATGTGTTCTCCTCCAGCCTGAAGCAAAAGATGTGTGGACTGGAGCCAAGCAGCAAATTGTGGAATACTCTCCAGAGCCTCCATTACCATGAACATGAGGGACTGCATGTTTACGAAGATGTCTGATTTTGTCGAGGGAGCATACTGCTGTCGGAGGTGAGCCACCATTTCAAAACCTTTGCCATCAAACTCAGGGTTATGGTAGAAGGAAGACATGGACGCATTGGTCAGCTTGGAGAGAAGAAGAAAATGGAGCCGATTGCTATTCCCCGTGTTTCCGTGTTCACCAACAGTAGTCACCAATCCTGAACCCAAGGGAGAGTACCACGAGAGCTTCATGATGGATGACAAGCGGGCCCAGAAGAGAGGCCAATCTTTCTCCCCTTTTGTACCACCGCAGAAGACTGGCATTGACTTGATGAGGGCGGTGGCAGCACGGTCCTCCTTGTCGTTCGTCATGTAGGTGACCGAGGTGGCGGTGACCAACGTATCGAGCAGAGGTGGTGGGGGAGGAAGAGCACTGTGATCAATAGGAGGATCTGAGGTCAATGATGACAATGCAGAGACAACCATACCCAACGTGACACCACCAGTTGGTTCCGATACAGCCACCAAAGACACAGGGACACAAAGCGTGTGTGGCACTGATGCCAGTGGGGCCGTGCGTGGGAGGACAGCATCAATGGATGGAGCATCGGGCTCCATTGCAGGGCAAGTCTGCACGACCAGTGGCGGAAGAGAGTGACCCAATCCAGCACCACTAAAGTGAGAACCAAGGGACCCCCCATAACCGTGGAAGGGAGGAAAAAATGTAGACATCCGGTCATCCGAAGAACCTGCATGTGGGAGAACTGAGAGGCTTCCAAAACTATGCAATGCGGCAGGAGAGCCAAAAGAGGCCAAGCTACCGCCCGACCTGAGTTCATGCACCCCCCATGCCCCATGTGATTGGAGGAGAAGTACGAGGACCAGGCCCAGCAGGGGGGTCGATCATAGCAGTAGCTCATGGTGGTGGATGCACAATGGGAGGTCTCGGAGGGGGCGGTAGAAGGGGTGGGACCACAGTCGAAGGATGATGAAGGCTACCCGACGGAGAAGGATACCATGATCCCGGTGGGGGGTGATAGTACTGGGAGGTTCCAAGGGTTGTGCATTATTAATAATATTATTACTTCGAAGGGGAATAATAATATTGGAAGGATCTCTACCATTTCCAGCTACAGCACCAACAGACCAAAGGGGTCGAGATGCCAAGAATGGAGAAGAGAAGGGTCCCCTCCAGGTCGTGGAAGACTGACTTCGAGGGGACGCGATGGTGTGGTTCAGGATGGATGGGATTGAGGCCAGAATGGCTTCACCCTCTTGGAGCACTGCGTGCCCGACCTTGGTAGGGATGTTGGACCACTCCCACATGGCTATGCAAGGAGCACTCCACTGCCACGCCTGTCCGTCACACGGCGTACCACGTCAGGGTACACGTCGCCACTCACGCGGAGCAGCACGCGTCCCTCACATCTCAAGCCTCAAGAGCCACTAATTGTAGCTCATTAATCGTCTA
>JALLBB010000258.1:0-18901 GCA_036939735.1 Discostella stelligera | reverse complement strand
CATACTTTTAGGAAAAATTATCACTATACTGACAATTTACCCATAAAGAGATACGGTAGATAGGTAGCCGGCCATCACCATAATAGCCATAAAAGATAAAAGGGATGGATCATGGACGCTGCCGTACTCATCCCTCACGAACACCGAACTCGCTCACCAATCTCTCCTCAGTAAAAAATAGCGAGAGATTACCTTGTCATGCATAACTCCCAATACAGAACCTTCCACGCGATCATAGTAATAGTAACGACCATGACGATGATGTCCAACACCAACAGGCTCGGTCATTGTTCATCACCGTCTGTTTCGATTTTGGTGTCGGCATTTTCAACAACGATAACGGCAGCGGTGCACTCGACGGCAAACTCCCTGCACGCTCGTTCGATGATGAGATGGCAGTCTTCACAAGGCCAACTACTACGCGGTGAATGCACAGCCTTCCTCCCTCTTCTTGCGGGCGACAGCATTAGGAAACAACAACAAGGATCTCCTGTCTTTTCTGCAACTCGCATCGTTGCACATCCAGCATCAGCAGCAGCAGCATTCACGACAAGATCATTCGCATCAGCCTCAACTTCCACCACCACACGACTATCCTCCGCCACATCCACCATCCTATCCTTCGATCCATCCACGGACATTCGCGATAGGGCCACATCCACCCTCCTCATCGGTCGACATTCCACACTCAAATCGCTCCTTGATAAAACAGATGCCTACGTCTCTCTATTTGGCTTTCGGCCACATCCCGAAATTCTCACCTCGATGCACGAATCTCTCAGCTCAGGGACCAATGGCGCCACGTCCAGTCATGTCATCGTTCCCACCGTCGGACCGGCAGCACCTCGTCCTCCCCACCGCATGAGCATACTTGGTCTCAAGAATAAAGTTTCACGACACAATCACCCATTGAGTTTGCATGCCTTGACGGATATGGTGCGATCCAACTGCTCCAACAATAGCAGTAGCAGCAGCGGCAGCAAAAGGGGCAAGAATGTAGTGCATGTGTTAGTGTGCGTCGAAGACGACTATCCCATTGCACCGGTGGCAATGGCCATTGCGAGGGCATTTCCATTGTTTTCGAAGAAGACCAAGAGCAAAAGCAAACATATAAAGACATTAACGATAATGAGTGTTCAAGATGATACTGGAGAGGATGCTGCTGGGGCTGCAGATGAAGAAGAAGATGACGGTGGTGATAATAGTAATGACAGAGTAATCCATGTAACCTTCTTGGATAATAATCACAAGATTATCAAGAATACGCAGCAGATCGAAGCGGCCAAGGCTGCTGCCGACGCCGTTCGACTCGCATGTCGCTTGGTCGACACTCCTCCCGAGGAATTGACGACTACAGCCTACTCTCGGGAGGTGGCAAAATTGTTCGACAAGGAGGATACAGTCACCATGGAAGAAATCGTTGGTGAAGAATTGAACGAACGAGGGTATGGCGGTATTTATAATGTGGGAAAAGGGGCCACGGAACCACCACGGCTAATTATATTAACCTACGAGCCTCCTCCTCCACCGCCTACAACCATTACTTCCGTAGAGATTGAGATTCCATCCGAGGAAACCAATGAGAACGATAGCGTTAGCACTACTAACAACAACCACGTCACCTCGGCAATAACCCTCATTGGCAAGGGAATTGTCTATGACACTGGTGGTCTTGCCATCAAAACACGTGCAGGAATGTGTGGAATGAAGCATGATATGGCAGGTAGTGCAGGTGTACTCGGTGGCTTCTGGGCGGCGGTGCAGTTACGAACGCCACGCAAGATTCGATTGCTGCTTTGTCTGGTAGGATTTGTATTATTTTGCTTTGTATACATGTTCCTTTCTTGTTGAACACTTGGTAATTGGATTTTCGCCGATGCAACAATCGATACTAACTTCTCGCAATGTCTCACTTTATTTCAAAAGGCTGAAAATGCTATCGGACCAAAATCAGTGAGAAACGACGGTGAGTGGAATAAGTAATCATTATTACGAGTGAAGATTCTTTGTGGGAAGTTTATATCGCGTCACTCACTTTTGTTATTCTTTGTATGAACAACATATTCATCACACAAGATATTATCACCCTTTACTCGGGAAAAACGGTGAGTAAAGCTTTTGACTTCATATTCATCCAATGAATGAGCGCGCAGCTAAGGTCATTTATCATCCGCAAACACACCCATCCACAACATTTAACCAGGTCGAAATAAACAATAGTGATGCCGAGGGAAGATTGGTTCTCTCCGATGCAGTGGCACATGCCACACGACACTACAGCGAGGATTGCAATTTAGTTGTAGATATGGCCACACTCACCGGCGCTCAACTGGTAAGCACGGGAAAGGTGCATGCGGCAATACTCGCAAACACCGAAGAGTTAGAGCAGAAGGCTGTGAAGGCAGGATTGGAATCGGGAGACTTGTGTTATCCCTTGCTGTATGCACCTGAACTGCTTAAAGAGGAATTCAATTCCAAGGTGAGGCGCTTTAGAGATATGTCACATTGACCTATGAGTATATTGTTGATGACCAAGTGTGCGTGCGTTTCTCTCTGTTCAGGTCGCTGACATGAAAAACAGTGTAAAGGACCGGTCGAATGCGCAGTGTTCCTGTGCTGGACACTTCATTGAAAGCCATATTGATCCGAATTATGAAGGTAAAAACTCTGATACAAATACTTGTTTCACTCTTTCCCATTGCTTGATCAAGCGTTGACTTTTTATCACTAACACTCTCCAGGCGGCTGGTTGCACGTGGATATGGCAGGGCCAGGCTCAAAGGCTGAGCGAGGTACCGGCTACGGAGTAGGCTTGGTGTTGTCTTTAGTTGGTGCACCTGGCTTTGATGAACGATCATAATCACCGAAAATGTCGAAGAATACGGAGTGTACGATAGTCAAGAGAAACACCTTGATGGAGGGGTTGAGCAAATCAGAGCACCGAACACTTATGAGTGTCTGCTTGTTATCCATAGCAATAAAAGTAAACTCTGTCAGAAATGTTGAGATTTTTATCGATGAGGAAGAATACATCTCCTCGTTATTCATCTCTCTCTCATTTTTTCTCCTCGGTCGTGTTCTTCTTGTGTACTGGGAGTGGTAAAGAAGTGTGCGGGAGTTAGTTGTGACACAGTGACCATACTGGCCACCAACGTAGGAATTCGAACGGCGGCAACTCTGCGTCTGCCATAAATTTATTTTTGGGACCGTCACATCACACAACATCAACAAGCAAACATACCGCTGATCAATTTCATTGCATAGCCACTGCGTTTAACCCCTGACTGGACTGTAAGAGTTCCAATGGCATCATATCAAGAAGATATCGCGTCGAAGCTCTTGCATTCTTCGGACGCGAGGATAGCGGAGGCGGCGAAGCGAGTGTTTTCGTCATCGTTGCCCCACGCCGTCGCTGCCAGCCTCGCCGCTCTGTCTAATCCGCCGCCAGTACCATCGACAATGATGGAAGTTTTGGACAAGTTACCAATCTACGCACATGGTGACTTGAACTACGTGAACTACGCTCAGAATAATATCACCGATAGATCCGAACAATACTCTCAAAACAACAGCGGCAGCGACCCCGGCAATTCAACAGGGGGGAACGATGAAGTCTCTGATGACTACGAAGAATGTGATCAGAAGCCATCTTCTACTGACAGACTAAAGCGAAGGTAAGTGACGAAACTATTATTCCTTTGATTGCCTGCTCTGCTTCGGTGCAACCCTGCTATTCCGACGGAAATCGTCCATGGTCCAGGCGATCTCTCCCATCTTTCACATCGGCGCGTCAGCAGCTTTTTTGGAACTTTTGGAGAGACACACTGCTGCTGCACGACCATCTGTCAGGGGAACATCTGGCGAATATAGCCCTTATCGTACGTAGAATACAGACCCCTCCTATCTGCAAAATCTAAATTAGATTTCCGGCTCGTCGACGCGCAGAGGTTCTCATTCGGCACCACCTGTCACCTTCCTGTTCCTGACCACGCGTACGTGGTGCATCTCTTGGATCTTTGAAGAGTTTGACCGACGCTTGTAGTTGATGATGTGAAGTTGATGTTGCTGGTGCTGGTTATTGTTGCAGTTGCTGTTTTCGTTGCCTTATGTTTGGTATCAACTATGGCGCCTAATTTAATTTCTTCTCACCATGATTTCCTCCTCTTCCTCCATTACGCATCCGCCTCGGACCTACCGAACATCGGTCTTCAGTCGCGAGCGTAACCGCATGCACGCGAGAAAGACCCGCCAACGAAAGAAAGAGCACATGCAAAAGCTCCAGAATCGCGCCGACGAATTGAAGCTGGTGCAGATCCGGTTGAAGCAAGCGATTAGCGAGAAAAATACAGCAAATATTCTCGTTGGACTTTTCCAAAATGGAGAGGACGACGCGGCAGGGGATGGATCACTTGCCACTGACCCCAAGGTGGAGCTTCTATTGAAACGATCGACGGAGGATATTCCCGATGCATCCAAAATTCCAGAGCTTCCAGCTCTCGTTCTTCTTGGCCAGAACAGTGGCAAACGGAAATCCACAGATTCGGAAGCTGATGATGACAGAGGAGCCACACTTAGTACAGTTGACGAAGAAGATGGTATCGATTACGCCCTTCTTGGAAAGGATCGATCAGTGTGTACTCCCGCTGAGTTGGACAAAATCCGTCGCGAGCGCAATCGTATGCATGCCAAGCGCACAAGAGATCGGAAGCGAATCTTCATGGAGGAAATGGAAGTCTTGATCAACCAGCTTCAAGAGGAGAATTCGTTGCTGTATGCTCATGCGACGAAGTTGAATATACAACTCCCACCAATGGATGATTCCGAATACTCGCTTGCCGTCACTCCCGAACTTGCACCAACATCCTCATCTAATGCACCGACAACTTCCACCGCCGCTGAAACGTATAAAAGCTTTGAAGGAAATGATGAATCATCTCGACATAAGGGTGATTTCATCGATCAAATCGAATCCCTAATTGCTGCGGCAGGAACCTTTCAGAAGAGGAGTGCGGAGTGTGAAATTACCGCCATATCATGTGCCGAGTCGGATGTCACATCATCTACCAACCATTCCGATCACGATCACAATAGCTTTTGCGAAGAAGAAGAAGAAGATGATGATCAGAGCCGCCATCATATATTGGGATCACATCCGAGTAAGAGACAACATCGGGATTTGGATGTGCCAACGTCGATTACGACTACGAAATACATGGAGTGATACTAAGCATCCATTCATATTCTATCCGGTCGGTCATCGTTCATCGACATGTGTGAGTTCGGAGCCTCTCGTCGCGACAGTGTTCGTTTACTCTCGTTCAGACAATGATGTTATTCCGCTGATTGCTGTACTAAATGGTATTGTTGAGATTGTTTGTAGATACTAATTTTTAACTATGAGTTTTTGATGAAGTGTTGTAATGAAGCGCTTCAACTTTAGAATTAGCGACCATCTCTCTGGCTGTCTCTTAACTTCCCCTCCTTATTTCCCACGGCAGAGAATTCGACACTTGATTTCATAAGAGCCAACCCCATTGATAAAAGACAAAGTACTACTTTTACCGTCCATACTCATCCACCTCATCGCATCAACCATTATCTCATCTCACACTCTCTCGTCTCTCATCTCCCGAGCATTCCGCAAGTCATTTTAATCCTAACATTTCTTCAGCATTCTAAGGCTCCTTTCTCCAATCGTCATTATCCCAAACAGGATGTTCCAACAATTGCTTAATCAACGACGTCCCACGCAACGCACTCGTCAACGGCAAGTGTCCCTCGGGGGCCTTGTTCACGTCGTAGATGAATTCCGATGCCCCGAACCAACGCTTCTTTCGCTCCACCTCGCCATCTTTTGTGTTCCATCCAATCTTTTGGCAAAAGACCTCAAAGTCACCTTTGGCCTGCTTGAATTTTTTCTTTGATTTTATATTGTTGGTGTACGGGGTGGTAGCCCACAATGGCAACGAATGAGCAAGATGATACACAAGAATTTTCAAGAGCAAAGAACGAATTCAAAGGGCGAAAAACTGATTAAGAAAACGAACACGAGAAGACACGACCAATCGCGCAATCGAAGAATAATGCTAGGAGTAGTGAGTACTGCACGAAACGGAACTAACCTTCTGAACGGTATACCCAAATTTGCCACCGGAAAATTTATTCCACAAGCGTTCAATGGTGGCAAGATCCGTGGAGGGGATGCGCTTCACTTCGGTGAAGTAGACAAAGTCCCGTCCTTTGGCTTTGGATCCGGCGAGTACGATGAGTGCATCGCGGGTGAACTGATTGAAATTGTCGAAGGGAGGAATATTTGTTGTTGTTGTGGATATTTGTTGTTTTGAAAGAAGTTACGTCTTAGGAAATCAAGCGATGTAAAAAATAGAATTGACACACATCCAAGCGTCCCTTTCAACTGCCCTGTGCTAAAAGTTCCACTTACCTGATCCGCCTCGGCCAACTGTCCTGTAGCCAACATGGTGGCCAATGGCACGTAATCCATGCCCACATCACTGGGAAGTTTCGTGGGGATTTCTACATCGGCAATATTCATATCGGATGTTGCGCTGGATGGTGGCTTGCCGCTATCGGCCATGGTCGTTGCCGTCATTTCGGAATGCAGCACGACGAGGGATGACGACGATGACGGTGCACCAACATCAACGTAACCGATGACGCGCGGGGAGGAGGAGGGAGGAGCGAATGCAGATACGGTGGTGGTAACTGTTCCAATGAGGATGAGCACTAGTGCCGCTGAGAAGTATATTGGGCTACTCATCATCATCGTCATGATTATGAATTATTTGTTGCCGGGAGCAGTAAATACAAGAGAATGTTCGATTGCAACGGATGCGGAATGCGAAGCAGCTGATAATGTATTAGATATTGATATTGGATTTGTGGGGGTTCAAGGAAGAGGACACAAAAATACACATCCACGTGTCGTTTCTCTGTTTCCCGCCAAATCTTTGTGGTTCAAGATTCTTCCGGAGCACAACAACTTACTCGGCTACCGACCATCGACCAATTTCAGGCGTATGACCATGCTCATAATATTATCTTCTCCGCATTCACGTTTCTTCGTGGTGGCATCCGTTGTTGTTGCCGTGCTTCCATTTCTGCGAGCGTCGGCTTTTTTATCTTCGCCGTTGTTGCTTTCCATTCCTTCCCCATCTGCGACGTCGGCGGCATCTCCGAGAATTCGGCCCGAAACTACGAAATGTCATTTGTTGCAATCCAATGATGATGATTCTGTCAATGGCATCGATGATTCGAATTCAAAAGCAGGAGAAACATTAGTATCTGCAGCAAAGATAACGAAACGAGTGGCAGTGCTGCTCTGTCCCGCTCAATTCTGCGTCCCGCTAGACTACACGCAACTTCTCGACACCATCCAAAGTTCGTTTTCATCCTCGCAGCATGCTGTGGACATTGTTGCCACTCGCGTGGCACCCTTGCCGCGCACGGAATGGATAAAGGTGGCCAAACAATTGCCCACCCAAAACTTTATCGATGCCAATTTGTCGGTCAAAGTGACATTGGACTGGTACTTTGAGGCTATCGAACGAGGATTGTCGGAATTGATGACTGAAACGGGAGGAATGGCGGAGAATGTGGAGATTTGTGTGATTGGACACTCTATTGGCGGGTGGGTGGCAAGAGCCTATCTGGGTGGTCTTAGTGGGTAGGTCTGTGTAGTGCTCCTTGGCCCCTTTCTCGAAATGCTCTCCCTATCATATTATCTCATTACATCCGCACATGCATATTTCGATTACGTATTCGGATGATACACGTCCCACAACAATCGCACAGATCCTCGACGGCTATATACCGCCTTACCAAAGATAGAATATCATCACTCATTACGCTCGGCACGCCTCACACATCGCCCTCGACGGCATTGGTCGATCAAACTCGTGGATTGTTACGTGAAATTGAAAATTCGCCCTCGTGCTCCTCAAAATCATTGCACGAACGAGGTATTCAAATTACATGTGTCGGTAGTTCGGGACTGGCTGGGAAATTACTCACCACGGAAATAGAAGAACTTATCGCCGCCACGAGCTACCTACCCTTAGTGGGACGGTTGGGTCCCGATGTTAAGGGGGATGGGATTGTGCCGCTTGATTTGGCCTTTATGGAGTCTCCTGCTCGAAGAGTGGTAGTTAATCAATGCTTAGAGACTGGAAATGTGGTTCGACATGCGCACGTCTTGCCAACCCCATGGAACTTGATTGATGGCAGTTCTCCGAGTTGGAGTCTACCACAAGACATTGTTTGGTATGGTAGTCCGGGAGTGCTGGGGCAATGGATACAATATATCGAATGAATTGATTACAGAAAAGGAAACATGTATAGTTTTTAAGGTTCACAAAAATTGATGCTACTCTCTATTCTTTATCAATATGATCATCAACCTTAACAATTCATCACTGTTCAGCCTAAGCCTATTTCTGACCGATCACCTTCGTAAACAACGAAGGTGTATTCCTCGGGCGCTTGGGAAGAGGTGACGCGCAAGTTTCATACTTGAGTGGCGTTTGGGATACACATGGCATATTATTGGCGAACTCGGATTCGTCATTCAAGTTTCGTGGTGAAGTTTGAGTCAATTCTTCGAATTGAATGTTAGAATAGCGTTGTTCCGATTGCAGGTTGATAATGAACTCCGCGTAGCACTGTTTCAATAGATCCTGCTTCGCGGTATCAAAACTTCGGCAGATGACTCGAACCGCGTTTTGCATGAGGGGGTAAGAACCCGCATACGTTCCAACCGGAACCTTCTTCGCAGTTGGCAAATCTTCAGGACTCAAGTCGTAATCATTTGTATCAAGAAATCTCATGAAGTCAACAGCTGGATAATTGTGGACGAAAAAATAATGAGATAATGGACGAAAATGATCGGCAGTCAGCAAGCGAGTCATTACTCACGGTTCTTTTCCTTCATCCCGTGATGAATTTGCCTTTTTTCGATAATTATATCGTCTCCAACAAGTGAACTACCATCATTGTCAGACATGCCCATCGCACTAAGAGCCAATAGTTCATTCACAATTTCATCCTTACTCATATTCCATAACTTATTCGTCCATGGTTCAGCATCGTTGATAATGTGCGAACCTATTCTTTCGTATTTGCAATGACGGTTATACCGGTCTATCAAGCGCTTTGCAGGAATGAGTTTGTCATTATCGGAGTCTTCAATTTTAGACAAAATCTCATCGTGGAGCTTGAGATAAGCGTCAGGGTACAACATTGCCCTACTGATGGGAACTTTCATCGTCTCATAGGAGCCATCGTTGTTAAATTTTGTAACATTCAATCGAAAATATGGCTCGGCAAGGATAAAGATATCGCTTAGCATGTAGTTTAGGCATGATGTTTTGAAGTGTTTGTAAAGGCGATCGTGCTCAATGAATCTTTGTCGGAAAATATTCATAACGTTTGATGCATCGCTCGTTGGGAAGCATCTGAAAAGAATTGAGAATTAAAACATTGAGTGGATGGGAACTGAATAAACAACAGAAACAAATCAGTATACGTACATCATCAAATGAGTCTTCGGTCTACGTGGATTCTGCAGACACTTCCAGCATTTCGAAGGATCACTGCAATCTGCCCGAGCAACAAAAGCTTTATCTTGTATCAGCCGATTCGAAGTATCCGCAACGCAGTCGTTTCCATGAGATCTAAGCGTATCGCGTGCGAGATAATCAATTTTGTCAACATCGAATCCAGAATGCCTATTGCACACAATGTCATAGAGGAACTCCTTGTGCGGATCAGTTCTTCCAATCAGAGTTTTTGGAAGGTTGGAACGCTTGAAATCTCGGATTGACATACCTTTTGGAGGCAATGGGCCTCCAATGATACATTCTTTGATGAAAATAAAGTCCCTGCTAGTCATCAGCGACTCGATTGGCAATGGTTTGTTGGCGTTTTCCTTGTCCCATAGGCCGAATTGTGCGGCGTCGTAACCATCTCCAATTTGTTTCAGTGGTCCATCCAGATTGGATTCATCAATCTCGAGACCGAGACTTCGGAGCAAGTCGTCAATCATCATGAGAGTAGCGTCTTCATGAGCCCATCCATTCGGTTTATCCGAAAATTCTTCGTACATTTTCATGTCAAATGTTTGCCCTAAAAGATTTCCTTTTTTCATGGCCTCATCATGCTCGTCCAGAAAAAATTCGTAGGTGTGCGAAAAGGGTCCATGGCCTAAATCATGTAGCAATCCCGCAATCATCACGCATACTTTATCCTTGGGAGTGATGATCAATTTCGGCTGCCGCGAATGTATCCAAAATAACCATTGTCCGGCAAGGTGCATTACCCCCAGCGAGTGCTCGAACCTCCGGTGCGTCGCGCACATGTAGACCATCTCGCTGCATCCTAGTTGCTTCAGTTTTCTCAATCTCTGCATGTGGGCCGTATCTAGGAGCACCTTCGATAATGGGCATATCAGAATCCGTCCGTGCACATCTGATGCGGAGAGAAAGAGAAGGGAAAATGGAATTATTGAATCAAACGTGATTGTTGAATTATGGTCAAACTCAATGCAATCAATGAGATAAATACCAATCTCACCGTCGTTGGTTTTCGACGCACGGAACTTCTTTCCGATGCCGTGCGTCTTGAATATCTGCATTATTTTCCTGGATTACCTTCGATTCAACTTTCAATATTGTGATCGTCAATGAACGAGATAATTGAAGAAGAGAAGGAAAAATCGAAGCGTTGTGTCTCTCGTACTTTGCCTCTTGCAGTTTGATTTTTGGTTGCAATTGAAAGACGGGGAAGTGAAAGTGAAAGATTTAAGATTTCGCTGAAACGAAACGAAAACTGGACGCCAGGCGCCGCCGGACGAGCGAAGGCGAAGGCGAAGGCAGGCGAAGGCAAGCTTCGACCAGTCGCGCGCGATCGAGCGCGATTCTCCCCTGACAATAATTTTGCGAACTTAGTCTGATTTCGGGACGTGTTCGTCTTGCCTCTTGTCTTGTGGCAGCCATCCGTTGCAACCAGCGATCATCTACACGAGAAGAAGTGCAAGAGTCGATCGCTAAGAACCACGAGGCTGTTGTGTGCTTGTTGTGCGGCAGGCAAAATCCGCCGACGACGACCAAGCAAGCAGCAAGCCGCAAACCCCAACGAAAAAGAGCAGCAGCCAACAACACACCCACCTACCGCAATGGAAATGGACCTCCCCGCTGTCGACTTTCGTACCCTATCCACCCTCACCTCTACCACTCAAACAAATATCCGCGGCGAGAATAGCATAAGAGAGAGAGAAAATAACACTAACTGATCATGTTTAAGATTCGCACATCCAAGTATCGGCATGTCTTTTGCGATGCTCCCAAGCAAGAGGTGAGTTTGGTTTCCAATGACGCAATATTTTTTCTCCATGAATGCGTCAAGGGCGTGTATGGTAACTTACTGATGCTGTTGACGCACTCACTCGAATCGCTGCTTTTGAATTTTCTTTCAGATGTGCCACACGGGCTTCAGCCTCTCCACCGTGACCGGCGACCAGCAGTACATCAAGGCCTCCTCCAAATACTTTGCCGTGGCCCTCTTCGGGGGCGGTGGACTCGTCTACGTCGGCCGACACGATCGACCGGGTCGATTTGTCCCCGGATCGACGCCCACATTACACGGCCACTTGGGTGCTATTCTTGACTTTGATTGGAATCCATTCGATGATGCCATGTTGGCCACGGCCTCCGAGGACACCACCATTAAGATTTGGAATGTCCCCGAAGAGTGGGAACCCATTGATGCACGTGGCGTGAGTAAGGAGGGGGCAGACATAACCGAAAGTTTGGTCGATTTGGCAGGACACGCCAAAAAGGTGAACTTGTTGCGATTTCATCCCACTTCGTCCAATGTTCTGGCTAGCACCAGCTCCGACTACACCGTCAAAATATGGGATGTTGAATCAGCGCAGGAATTGGCCACTTTTACCGAAATGCAGGATTTATGCCATGATATTGTATGGGATTATCGGGGAGACAACTATGCCACGGCGTGCAAAGATAAGGCCGTGCGGTTTGTGGATGCCCGATCCTCAACTGTCACATCGAAAATTGACGAGGCACATTCCGGTGTCAAGGGCGGGAAGGTAATGTACATGGGCGAATCCGGCAAGGTATTAACTACGGGGCATTCCAAAGAGAGTGGACGAGAAGTCAAAATTTGGGATCTTAAAAATTTGTCAGAACCATTACAAACCGAAAAGATTGATACTGCGGCCGGAGTGCTCATGCCCATGTACGATGTCGATACCAATGTCATTTACCTCTGCGGAAAAGGTGATGGGAACATCCGCACATGTGAATTCGAAGATAAGGGACCAATATACTTCCATAGGCTCAATGATGGCTTCCGTTCCACGGTTCCACTCAAGGGAGTGTGCATGATGCCCAAGCGTGGTCTTGACGTGATGAAATGTGAATCTGCGCGTTTGCTCAAGGTAACGAACGAATCGGGAATACAACCCCTGTCGTTCTATGTGCCACGCAAATCCGATGCCTTCCAGCCAGATATATTCCCCAATACTGCTAGTTCCCAACCAGCGCATACCGCCGAGGAATGGTGGAGTGGTTCGAGCAAGGGACCGGAGCAGGAGAGTTTGGATCCAGCAGCACAAGCGGGTGGTGGTGCACAGAATGGTGTGGCAAAGAAGAAAATGCACAGTGTTGGATCATTGACTGCTAGTCTGAAAAAGGCCGAGGCGCGGATTCGATATTTGGAGGGTAAGTTGGATGCCGCGGGCATTCAGTACGACAAATAATTATCTTCATCACAAACAAATGATCTTCATCAAGATTGGGATATTGTAACTGGAATGATTGCTCGATAACATGGTGGAGCTATTTGGATTTGGGGATAATTGGTCTCTAGCGCGAAATGGAAGTCAATGTCCTATGGAAATTAGAGACCAATTTGGACAAGATGGTTGATTCCAAAATATCATTTTCATACATTAAAAGGAATCATTGGTATGAAGGAGGAGGTTAATATCCTTTCATGTCACTCTAGAGTGTTTTTGTGCATTACTAAATCTCATCTTCGTGAAGTATCATGTTGGGAATGCAATCCTTCACAGGAAACTTTCTTCCAGTGTCTGGACATATTAAAAAGCCTTCGACCAAGTATATATCAAATAATACTCTGTGAAGATTGGCTATCGTTGCATCATTCGATTCCTTGTTTCCGTTCTTTTTGTCGTTCAATGAAATAATATCGAGCTCCTCCGGCAACTCGGGTATTGGGGGATTACAAAACGGTGCTATCTGACGCACTGCATGTTGTAAAGCAGAGTAATTGATTTTCGGTAGTAAATTAAGTAAAAATTCTTTGTCAACGGGTGATGGCGGTTCATCGCAACGAATGGTGGTCACTTCAATATTGAGTGGGTAGCCATGTTCGGTCCTTGAAAAGATATAAAAATTGAGCAAGCGGTAGTGTTTGTGAGAAGCGGTATATGGATGATGCGTCAATAAAAAAATCTTTGCAACAACGAGAGAACATTCAAGTGAATATCATTCTAGATGTGATTCGCCATACTCAGGCAGCCTCCCCGATGAGCCATTTCCATCACAAGTCACCATCGCCATCCACCACCGCGATCTTTCAGGTGGAAGTACGCACCCTTTGACATTGGACTTTAAGAAATTGTGCGTTAAAAGCCTCATTGATAATATTATGCTTGAACTGTTGTAGACTGTTGTTATGACAGAGTGCTTAGTTCGATGTGAAGAAAAAAATCACCGTCGGTGAAACAGGTACTATCGTGGATAGTTTCTTGTTATGAATCAGATTTGTGGCGGGAGATAAGAATCTTTCTTCCGGCTGCGGTCTCACCGTCTCCCGTCGATTCCAAATGCGTCGCGTCATGGATCTCTCTCGCCTTCTCTCGCGCTCGTTCATCGATCGGCGTTCGCCGCGGATGATGTTCGATGTCGTTGCAGAGAGTTGATGGATGGTGATGGCTGATGGCCGATGATATTGTTCGCTCTGCTGCTGAGAATGAGACAAAACTGATTTTTTGTTCCTCGTCAGCACCTCCACACCCACACCACGACATTATTTCAATTCCACCCAATAATATCGAATACTTCCGCTTTACATCACGCGCATCGCCAGCCTCTCGCCACTCTAACATACTGAAGCGAATCGATGATGAATACAATGAGATTATTCGCAACACTGCTGTTGCTTGCCCAACAGCAATTTCAATTGGCAGCTGGATTCTCCATCCCGATTTCACCCGTCGGATGTGGCCCGAAAGCAATCAACTCCGCTGCTACTTCATTCAAAGTTAGGCAACTGGTAGCATTGCAACAACGGGGCTATCATCAAAGTCAGATTCAGATTCGCGACAGCAGTGAATTACGGATGGCTGATGGAAGCGAGGCATCGGCCGCCGTTCCAAAGCGCGGTTTTATTGAAAAGGTGAATCTCCTTTCTCTATAATTCTCTGTTGTTACGTGCAATCCATCCTCTCATCCAAATCTAATTCAATTGCTGCTGTCAATTACCTTTTACAATACCAACCGCAACCACAAACTACTACTCCTCTTCCAACAGATCAAATCCAAAATCCCACCAGCCTCCGAACGCAAAAAACTTATTCCGCTCGGTTCCATGTTCTTCTTCATCCTCTTCAACTACACCATCCTACGCGATACGAAAGATGTTCTCATGGTCACTGCCAAAAAGTCGGGAGCCGAAGTCATACCCTTCATCAAGACCTATGTCAACTTACCCGCGGCAATCGGTTTCACTGCGTTATACAGCAAACTATGCGATAAGATGGAACAACGAGATGTCTTCTACGCTTGCACCATTCCTTTTCTACTCTTCTTCATGGCGTTCGCCTTCGTTATATATCCCAATGTCGGCGTACTGCATCCGCATGCATTTGTGGATAAGATAGCCTCGACATTACCGCCGGGATTCGCGGCTCCGCTGTCGATCGTGCGCAATTGGAGTTTCGCGGTGTTTTATGTCATGGCGGAGATGTGGGGTAGTGTCGTGGCAAGTTTGTTGTTCTGGAGCTTCGCGAACGAAGTTACGACTGTTGAGGAGGCGAAGAAATATTGTGAGTGCCAGCCTTTGCATTGGTTGTCATCATGACTGAGTACAACACCAGTTTCATGGTATTGACGTCACATCATTACCATCCCCTCACACTATTTTGAATCCTATTTCAGACCCATTGTTTGGACTAGGAGCCAATGTCGCACTCATCTTCTCTGGTCAGTACGTGCGCTTCGTTTCCGCGCTTCGGGCCAACTTACCACCAGGTGTCGATCCGTGGGGCATGTCCCTCAAATATCTTATGGGTGCCGTCTTTGCCTCTGGTGGGTGCCTTGTTGGCATCTTCTCGTACATGCAACGGAAGGTGATGACCGATCCTGCGTGCGTCGATCAGGAAAAACAGGCGGCGAAGAAGAAAAAGAAAAAGACCAAGATGGGTCTGCGGGAGTCGGCCAAATTCCTCATGAGCTCGCCATACATTCGTGATCTTGCCATGCTCGTCATCAGCTATGGAATGTGTATTAATCTCGTTGAGGTGTCGTGGAAGTCAAAGCTTAAGGCGGCATTTCCCGATCCTAATGCCTATTCTGCCTTCATGGGGAATTTCTCATCGGCCACGGGTAGCGTCACCTTGATCATGATGCTCCTCGGGAGAAAGATATTCCAAAAGTTTGGTTGGAGATGGGCAGCCATGGTCACGCCATCGATGATTGGCATTACCGGCTTAATTTTCTACGCACTTACCATCTTTGCTCCATTTTTTGCTCCGATTGCTGCATCCCTCGGCACCACTCCGCTCATGCTTGCTGTGATTGTTGGAGCAGCGCAAAATATTCTATCCAAGAGCGCAAAGTATTCACTCTTTGACCCGTGTAAGGAGATGGCGTACATCCCGTTAGATCAAGAATCGAAAACGAAGGGCAAGGCGGCAGTGGATGTTGTTGGCAATCCTTTGGGAAAGAGTGGAGGAGCATTGATTCAGCAATTCCTCATCTTTGGGGTCGGCAGTTTAGCTGCTGCAACGCCCGTGAGTTGATGGGTCGTTATGTTGATGTGTATTCTTGTTCCCCATTCTCTTTTCTTCACTCACATGCGCACACACACATACACACTATCTACTTGACTCATCCCTAACATTTCTTGTACCTAGTGGCTTGCTGGCATTCTTGGAGTCTTATTATTCTTCTGGTACAAGGCAGTCAACTCATTGGCTGGACAGTTCGAAGGCGCGATGGAAGCCGGAGTTGAAGAAGCTGATTAGAATCAATTTTTCAGTGTGTTCATCAAATCAACCGATTCTGGAGTGAATGAATCGAATTTCCAAACTATGGCGATCAAAGAATTTACATTAGCATGATAGATGATCCCTATATCGTTCAGTGTGTGTTATCTCTCCGCGCTCGCGTCTGCCCCACGCATCTCTCTATCCTCTGATCCCTGCCGGCGGAGCTCACGCCAACACTGTTCCAGCATGATACATTTTTCTTATTCATCGAATTTCGACACCCAAGTCTTCCACCCGCGCCCTCAACTCCTCCTGCAAAACATCCACCTCGTCATTTGTCAAACTTCGATCCATACTCCGATACGTGATTCGATAGCACTTGCTCGTCTTCCCCTTCTTCGGATTCGTAAACTCATCAATCATCTCCATCTTCTCGACAATATCCCCGGCGACTCCGCGTGCCAGTTCGAAGAAGTCATTCTCGACATAATTTTCTGGAATCCAGAATGCAATATCCTTGTACACGGGAGGGTATTTGGAGTAGGACACGAATTTGGTAATTTTTCCCTCGGAGAATTGCGACGTGAATCGATCGTCGTCGGTCCAGAAGAGGCGAATATCCGGAATTTGGAACAATATCATGGCAAGTCGTTCCAATCCGAGTCCGAACGCCCATCCCCGCCGGTCGGACCGGTCCGACATGCTCAGCACCTCCTCGTGAATGACCCCGCACCCCAAGACCTCCAGCCACTGTCCCTCGTACTTGATTTCGAGTTCGTAGCTGGGCGTCGTGAAGGGGAAATAATCTTCGCTCCACCGTTTTTCCGTCTCTCCAAAGAGGTGATCCATCAATCCCTCCAAAGTTTCCTTGAGATGAGAGGCGATGGCCGCACATTCCGGACTGGACGTCCAGGCCTCGCCGGTCAATCCCTCGGCGCCTCTCATCTCCTCCCTGGGAAAGAGTCGCACCCCCTCGAGCTGATGAAAGGCGGGATAATGACTGGAATCGATCTCGTCTCGTCGGTATACGTCGCCCGCGCACAGGAAGGCGTCGGATTTGCCGGACCGCAAGTGTTCCGACTGGTGCGCCGAGGTGTGCGTGCGCAGCAGTGTCGATTCGGTAATGTAGTACGTGTCGGATGGCGATCGCCCGGGATGATCGGGAGGGATGCGCAGATCGTCGAAGCACTGCGTGGTGGTGACGATGGGATCTTCGGCATCGTAGACGGCGTAGTCGTTGTGGGGAAGGGTGGCGAAGTATTCTTGTATTTTGGAACGGATGATTCCGATGGGATGATTGGGTTTGAGGTGCAAGCCCTTGCCCACCAGGGCGGCGATGTGCGGAGGGACGTTGTTGTTGGGATGATCGAGGAGGTAGCGCGACGGATCGGCGTAGTTGCTAGTGGAAGAAGAGGAGGATTGTTCGACGGTCGCCGAGCGCAGGACAAGGCGGGAATAAGAGGAAGATGCTGACGCTGAGCAAGACGACGACGACGCAGAGAAGCGACGAGAAGTTTGAAACTGAAAGACCGTTGTTGCTGCGGCTAGAGGTGCGGCACTCCATGCGCGGCATGATTTGGTGCCAAGAGCCATCATGGAGAGGACGGCGGCGGAGGTGGACATCTTCATGATGGAGGTTGGGCGTCGGGCGGGTGTCGGTCGGGACTTTGTGAGTTTGCTGGCAGTGAGAGAGTCTCTCCTTCCCATGCTGTGTGTGAGTCATCACTCCTCACTCGTTGCTTGCGAGAAAACGAGTGACATCATATTCGAATAAGGAGAATAAGATCTTATTTCCCGCAGCTCACCGTTGGTCTCCTTACAACGAATTCCCAAGTAGCTTTTATCATGAGGACATGCAACAGAGGAACTTGAATCGAGAAGTGGGAATGCCTACGATACACAACATGACGACAATGACCGACAGGGACAAAAGCTTAACGAAACACAGACGACGTTGTAGTCGTAGTAGTGTCGTAGTGATCATCGACGATTTTGAATTACTCGTTCCGTTCCTCCTCGTTCCACGATCCCCTCGTACGTCTGTTCCCACCTCCACAGAACCAGAGTGATGGGCTACTATGCAAAAATTATTAGGAGAAACAATGCCAATGCCACCATCCATGGTCGTGTTCCTAACAATCAAATTATTCTCCCAAGGTTTATAATAGTCATCATCTTGTCTTGCAGCCACAAACAAGCGCGCAAATCGTTGAATTATTTTCTGGAAGGGCGAGTCCAATCGAACACATCATTCCTCAACCTCAACTCATTCTCTTCCCACCATGCCCAACGAGTCTTTGCCATCCTTTCGACCAGCATCGACAGCAGCTACTAAAATAATTACTTCATCTCGGGACCAGATGAAATCATCTTCAACATCAACTGCAGAAGTATCTCTCTGCATGTTACCAAGTGCTGTTCATCATCATCGTCACGAATCGAATCGTCATCATCATCACGACGCAAGCAACCGTCGCCATCACATCCACGCTCCTGAAACTATAATGACGCCAACCTGCCTCGAATCCTATCGATTATTCAAACGATGTTCAACAATGAATACGGATACGGAGGGGTTCTCCTGCACTGCGGCTGTCAAGTTGTACATGACTTGCGCCATGGACCGATGCT
>JALLBB010000257.1:0-19544 GCA_036939735.1 Discostella stelligera | reverse complement strand
CAATGACTCCAAACCTGTTTTTAGCAACATGAAACATAGTGATTTTATGTGATGACGATGACGATGGCGCGACAATTCGTGAGCGTGGGACAGCGGCAATAAAACGAAAGCGACAAGAACCAGAGAAAACGAGCCTAACTCACCATCATCGCTCAGCTCGTCATCAAGGTGAATGGCACCAGAATGGCCCTTGCCATGCATGCCGGAAGTTGGAAGGGGGTGATCGTGATCGTCGTCGCGCTTGTACTTGTCTCTCGTCTCTCTAAACAACATTCTTCGAGCGGGCAAAAGTGCGGTCAGAGAGATTCTACGAGGCCATGTACTAAATCCGTGGTAGAAAGTGAAATTTTTGACCGCCCGCATAATGTTCCAGCTGGAAGATCATGCGGGCGGTCAATGGCCTTTTTCTGAATTGACCGCCCGCAGATTTTTCTGACCGCCCGCAAGCGATCGCTGAGATGACGTCACAGCGGTCAGAAATGCGGGCGGTCAGAAAAAAAAGTTGCCGTACAACCACTCTATTATTCGAAAAGGAAATTACAAAATTCGTTCGTGGTAATCGAAAAGAAGGGTGTCTTTTTAGGTATTCAAAAAGTGATTTTTCAAGTGTCGAAAATTCGTGGTGTTACAAAAGCGAGTTTCTGCGTTGGCATACGAAAAGAAGTCGGAATTATTCGCTGGTGTTCGAAAGGTTTTCTCTTTTTTTATGGTAGTTTTGGATTTTTCTACGACTTTCGGATCGCAAACAGAGAATGGCAATTAATGGTAACCAGCATGTTGTAGAGACGAAAGAGACAACAACATAATGAATGAATATTCGACTGCGACTCTCCACTACTCGTTGGCAATAAAACGGCAAGCAAAACCGACAATGCACCATATTATTATCAGCAGGCAGCAGGTGGCTACCTATCGCGAGCGAGTCATGAGCAAACTAAAAATTGTCAACTTCATTTACATTAGCGGTATAGTCCTAGCACTCTCCAAGACGAAATCGCGATTGAGTACCACCACTACTCCCCCTCCTTCTTCTCCTCCTGCTGCTACTACTAGTACCTTGTTTTCAGTCGACATTTCGAATCATATTGTTCCATCGCCTAGCACTGGCAATAGCAACAGCGACAGCGTTATTGGCATTCATAGCGTTACTACTCCTGCAATGGATGAGGAATCATCATCCACGCAACAAAACGAACATTATTCTTCTCGCATTCCACACATCATACATCAATCTTATAAATCTCTATCTACCCTCCCCTCTCACTGGGCAGATGGACCCGCCGCATGGCAAAAATTCCATCCAGACTACACGTACAAATTTTGGTCCGACGATGACAATCGAAGGTTGATTCAACAGCATTTTCCATGGTTCTTATCGACCTATGATAATTACCCCGCACCTATTCAACGAGCCGATGCTGCGCGATACTTTGCCGTATTGCATTATGGAGGCGTGTATGCTGACATGGATATACTACCCATACGGAACGTGGATCCATTGCTACACATTTTGAATTCACGCCAACATGCCGATAAGCAAATGATTGTGGCCGAAACCTACAATTTGGGATTGACCAATGCCTTGTTTGTGAGCGTACCCAATTCGACGATATTATCACAGTACGTCCAAGAGTTGCCACGTCATGCTCGTCCACTGCATGGGTTCGAAACGTGGGTGCCTCACTTTGCAGTGCTGTTGTCCACGGGCCCCACACGGTTCTGGATCTATCTCAATCGATATCGATCGAACATAGTGACCATCCCACCGGTTCTGTGGGGACAATGCCATCAATGTCGACAACGGCGGAATCACGCTTGCATCCCACAACCTGGGTCATTCTTCGAAACTCGACAGGGCGGATCGTGGCATCGGTTTGATACACGCATAATGAACTTTATATTTTGTCATGCGCAATTTTGTATGTGGGGATTGGTGTGTGCAGTCTATTGGTTGTATTCCAAGCTTGGTTCTGCAAGAATAATCAGTAATTGTTGCAATGATGGTGCTAGTAGCGAGGTCGATGGAGAGTACTTCTTGCCTCAGATTGATCGGTTTGGGATGAAGAAGCGGACGAAGTGGTGGAATCCTACGAACGACATGAGAGGCTGTTCCGTGGGAAGCATGTCGGTTAGGATGCGCGTTCTCATGGCACAGCACCGGTTGCCGTTATTCTGCGGGGTGATTTTTATTCTTGTGTTTTGAACATTCGTATCATTATCATGCTCTCTCAAGAGTAAAAGAAGTAAATCCCCCACAAAGAAATGGTGGGCCAATGAACCATATTTTATAATAACACATATACCATGGTCGCTGGTCGACCCCATACATCTACTTTTGTGTAAACACAGAATGATATTGCAAGCTTTTCAAAAGCTCTTTCGCTTCATCCTTCGCATCTCCAAAGACTTCATTGCTGAACGAATAATTCGCGATACACGCAAACTGCACCATTCCATGATGGTCATTCCCGTAATCTTTTGGAAAATTAGTGACACCAGCGAATATGTAACAAATAAAGCCAACAGTAACGGACCAACAAAGGACGAATAACTTTGCCATCGCACGGCCAATGCTGAATTCGTCTTTGGAAATGGTATGCCCTGTGACGATGGGCAGTCCACGTCGGGAATTTCCAAAAAATGACAGAGTGGTTCCCAACCCTGAACGACGTTATATTCCAATAGATGAGATGAGGGAATGGTTTCTCGGACTAATTGGTTGTGTTGTTCATAGGACGAGATGGCACTGTGTTTGTTCTGTGGTGGGAGAGGGAAGGGGTGCAATAGGTACTTTTTGTCGGAATTCACGACAGAAAATAACCATCTGTTTGTAGATTGCAGAGGGAAAATGAATCAATACTAGGGAATGAGTATTGGAGATGGAGAACATGCCATCAGCAAGTATTAGCACGAGAGAGCCGTATCGCTTACCTCATGTAATATTCCAACTTCTTCACGTGAGAAAACATAAAACTCGTATGCTGCGCCGGCTGAGTTATGCTCTTTGTCAAAACATCCCAGCTACGAAACCACGTCTCCGAATCCTCCCGTACCGTCAATATAAATTTACAGTCTGGATATTGCTTTTGAATTTGAGGAAAGTAGAGTGCAAAGGGCAAGTCCATCGTCGCCGTATATCCTGCCTTGGAGAGCAGGGTGAAATCTGGTTGACCCATAATGATTTCATTTGTTTGGATGGATTTATAGAAGATATCATTGATAAGGTGGTCAAATATTTCGGAATGCTCATAGAGATGTTGCGTATGCTGCATGAAAGACAAAGAATTATGAGGCGAAACAATGCCAAATACTGAAAACCGGACGACAACACCGAAACTCACCAAGGTTGGGAAGCCGAGCATGTCCAGCGCAATTGCCAAAGAGTAAGTGCCAGTGCGTCCATATCCCACGCCGACTACCTTCAGCGCCTGATTTTTCGAAAAAAATGGTTGATCGACAACAGTGTTCGCATATTTATTTGTTCCGTCACTATTATTGCTAGAACTCGACGACTGCCAATCATAATTTGCGATTCCATTCACCCCCTCCGCACCAAATCTCTCTCCTCCCTGATTATGATTCCCGAAAAGAAGCGCCTTTACGGAATCCAGTCCCTGATCCATCGTTTTTCCGACGTACCATTTGAAATGGCTTAGTCCAACTGCAGTTCCGGCGTAGGCGTCTACGAGATAATTGGACCACGATGATCCAGTAGTGTCGCCGCCGCCGTGATTTTGATAATAGTAATAATGAGGCTTAACCATGAATGTGCCGCTTTGTCTTATTCTGAAATATATTTTTTGTCTGCCGTTCCAATCAACCCGGCGGAGGCATCCGTCATGCAATAGAGAAGGCTGAAAATGAAAAGGTTGGCGTCAGCATTTTTTTCACAGCAGCCTTGTGGCGGAAGGAATCTTCAGGGCGCAGACGATGTACTGATTCCTACGTCATTAACAGCCTCTCTAGTGAGAAGCTTGCCATGATGTTGTTGGATCATTCAGTAGATAGTGGATACTGAGTCGAGAATAACTGCTCTTTGGTTAATCACGGGCAACAGTATGAGATTATCGTCTGATTGAAGCTATATTCTTGTGTAAGATGTGACATTAAGAATTGCAGTTTTTATACTTCAATAATTGTTGCATTCATCACAAACCAGTTGCATTCGCTCTCTTGCTCTAACACCCATTGAATTGGAATGTTTTTGGAACAAAGTGTCCTANTCGTCTGATTGAAGCTATATTCTTGTGTAAGATGTGACATTAAGAATTGCAGTTTTTATACTTCAATAATTGTTGCATTCATCACAAACCAGTTGCATTCGCTCTCTTGCTCTAACACCCATTGAATTGGAATGTTTTTGGAACAAAGTGTCCTAAGCAAATCTCCGACATGAATTAGATACGGATGATGTAATGTATCCACTGAACCTGCTGCTATATCTTTCATCACCATATCTTCTACCGGCACATCCAGGCAAAGAAGCTTCATCGCGTCGCCACATGCGTGCACTACAATATCCTCCTCATGACCGCTCTTCTTGGCCACTGATTTCTTCTTTCTATCTAATATCAAAGCTGCCGACCTGTACGAAGGATTCAAATTAAACGAATTCATGCCATTGGATATTCTTGGAATATCAATGAGAAACTGAGAGAGTGCGTAGGGAGATTTCCAATGCGAGCCTTCCATGAAAGATGTACTGACTCCATTGATAACGATGTCCAGAAGCGGAGCAGTAATTGCCACAATTCCACGAGAATGAATAGAGGGTATGATGGAATCGCAATTCATTTCTTCTGGTGACGATGAGAGTGATAATTTTGTCGTACCAATTAGTTCTTGCGAATCCGATGTCATCATATGTCCACGTGTAGAATGATAGTGCTCATTGACAAAATACGGATGATCCGGTGTGAGAATGGTAGCTGTGGTTTCATTCGTTGGTACAAGTATCAGCGACGAGGCGCCATTTCCTATCGGAGCTTGGCTCAAGACATGTGTCAATAGCACATGTGCACCAATGTTCATTGATTGCAACATCACGGATGAAATTGATTTGGAGATAGTTCGTCCTCCTACGGCGAAAGATACATGCCCCATGTTATTAATGAAACCGACCATCCCAAAGATATCATCGCTTCCAGGACCATCTGACAGGGTGGCATGTGTTACATCAGGATTTTCCAATACTCTGATCGGGTTAGCAAGTAAAGGAATGACCCGTTCGCATCGCAGGACTTTCACCACGATATTGCTCAGCATGTTGGGCGCAGTAATGTCTCGTAATTTTCGTCTTTGACACCGTTGATTCGATCGGAAAATCGAAGTCGACTGCCATACCAAAGCAGAATATTATGTATTGGAAGAATCGAACGAGGGTCATTGAAAGCAAGATTAAAAGCTGGTGAAAAGAACTCTTCACCTACCTTTGAGTTACGATGCCTCACAATATTAGCACAATACCAGTTGGCAAGCTCCGTCACAACTTCTTTGGGAGTGTCCAAACTCGGTGGAATTATCATTTCCCATTCCAATGCATAAGTGACGCACTGATTTTGAATATTTCTCGTTAGATTTCCATCATGCATGATTTTGTTGGAAGAGGGAATGATTCTACACAACCGTGCCAAAGTCGGCCCTGGTGCAGGATCCTTCCATGATAGTGTCAAGTCACATGACACACTCAGTAATGGATGATTTAAGGCATCCTTGTTGTCGTTATTTTCGTCGGCGAGCTTCCTCTTCTTGCCCCAGCAAGACAAAACACTGTCGTAATCATGACGCACCTCCAATCGATTCAAACGGACTACATCGCCTGGTTGTAGTTCGCCTAGTCTCCCCACTGAAGGTCGATACTTTACGTTTGTCGACGTGGTAGAAAGGTCAGAACTTATTTCGGACCGTCCCGATCTCCCTCCCATCCCATCGAGCCCCACTAAAGAAGAAGACAAGTTACGAGCGGGTACGGTAACTCGAGCGCATTTCCCCGATGGTAAAGACTGGTCACTTATTAACAAAGTAATGCATGAATGCTGACCATGACTTGCCGCCATCGCGATGGTTGGAGTGGGTGACTGCCGAGTTGTCATGGAGAGGACCACTGCCACGACATCGTTCGCGCAGCTAGAACGCATCGCTGAGTTTCTATCATTATTTTTAAGACTTCGATGATGATCCCTAAGTAATGAAGCAATGGAATATAATGAAATACCGAAGCATTGGTTCTCTTCAGCGGCAATAGCGTTATTTGGATGAGGCGGCTGCGAGAAACGATCATCATGGTCAGCATCATCTTCATTGTCATCATCATCATTGTAGGAAAAATTTCCAGCGGATGGTGTCTTCTCACTTTGCATGTTGGGATTGCATCTTGCTGCTCCATCCATTGAAGGAGAGGCAATTATCCGTTTTTCGTTTTTTAGCACAAGCGCGCCTCTTCATCAATAATTGGAATTGGCGACTGCTGACATCGCTGTTGCTGGCTACGAACCACTCCTTCCAGGAGTACGATATCAAGACTTCAGAATTCACGGAGATCGTCGCGTCTCCGCTCGATGAAGCAATTCAGTAGAGAACAAAATATGACGAGAGATAAAAAGAGTAGTAATTCGAGCATGGCCTCATTCATGGCGGCCCGGCGCAAGAACTGGAGAATGGTTGCTCTTGCTTTTGCTTGTCTTGATGAGAGACTGGATTCGCTAATTTAGCGACGACTGTTTGCAATGGTCTCGTTTCAACAATCGCCAAACCAGGCCGTGCTCTACCTAGTTGAACATTACAAGAGATTATAAGGCATTTCCTACTGAAATCAATACAATATTATGTTACAAGCGATTTGTTCTTAAAAATGTATGCTATGCCGACCGAGCGCTTTGTACCACACTAATTGGTGATATTGATCCAACCTCTGCAACATTGTAAGACATGTCGACAGTACTACTTGCACCTGACTCTGCTGACTGCTTTTCCGCGTGTGACAATATAATCGACTCGCAACGCGATGCTTGTGAAAGGAGGTATTGCTGCGCTGCAGCGATATCTATCGATGATAAATCGAATTTGCACAACGTGGACAATCGAGCCCAGATGGATTGGCTCTCCTCGAGAGTTAAGACTTGGCTTCCTGCCAGCGCGCTGACGACACAACTAATTCCCAATACAGATGGTTTGCAGCACCAGAAGTTGATATCGGCGACTGCATTGTCCATGTGCATCTCACACGAAGCAAGAATATCCTCCGCGACGTAGGAGGGCACGCTGCAGCCGTCACGAATCATATCGCATATCGCTCTTGCAAAGTCAATGCCGGTAGGGCACGAAACTCTCCATTCGAGTGCGGTGAGAATATCCAACTCCATGCTGATGATGTCTGCTTCGGTGTGTATACCGCGGCATAACATGACTAGCACATCCACGCCCAGCACAACCGGCTCGTGAATCTTGACGGCGGTGTAGAATGTGGTCACGGCCGCGAGCTGGAATTCCAGTTTGTCCTTGAGGACATGGCAGGATCTGCCCCTGCCGGAGCACAAATACCGGTCGAAAAACGACATGGCGAGCCAGACGGTGTCGAGACTGAGCAGCAGAGTCTTTTGAACCTGCTGAATCCAAGTAATCATGGCGTTCCGCCATGTCTTGTTGATGCCGCTTGCGTTGGAAGTCTTGAAATGCTTGAAAAATTTCAAGGTTGCCTCCTGAGCCAACATGGCGTCAATATGGCTGAGGTCTTCGATGCAAGCGCTGTTCATCATGATCATGGCTGATTGACAATGATTATTATGTGTCAAGTCCGATAGGAGGTGGCTGGTAGGTGGACGGATTTCTGAAGACCCACGTCGCCCGTGAAACGGAGGAAGCGAACCGTGATCCATTCTCTGGATGAAATCACAAGTCAGAAGTCATGGACACCAGCAACCAGTAACCAGTAACCAGTATTACTAAAATAGGTAAATAGCTTGGTGTTCGTCGTCGGTCGTCGGTCACTCGTCAAGAGTCATTTTATGTTTGGAATCACGGTCTTTTTAGAGTCATCGCTCGGGTGTTTCGCGCGACTTGGGGATTCTCCTAAGTATCCAAACAGGAAGAGTGACGTACTTGCTCACGGATTAGAAAAAAATAAGTGTCCTCTGGTGTAGTGTCGGTATGGTACAGCCCTTACACAGATTTTATTAGTACTCAGCAGTTAATTCTATTCTGCTTGCTCATAATGACGAAGGTGAGAGCCAGCTGCCGACACGAAACCGAACAGCTGTCGCTGAACGAATGAATTAAACGGGTGGAATACTCTGGCGGGACTTGACCGCAACTTCCCTAGAGGTACTACGGTTCGAGGGAACAAAGAAGGCTAGAGTTTCAATGGCATCTGATCCCGGGAAGAGAAGATAGCCTTCCGCGAATTCAATCTCCCACCTTCCACTCTTAAGCAACAGGTCACAATCTCTTTGTAGTGCTGGAAAACCACAACTGACATACACGACTAATTGCATTGTCTTCCAACCCTCCTTGCAAAGATAATTGACTACCTCAATATCCAACCCTCTTCGGGGTGGGTCGACAATCAATACTTGACAGTTCCAAAACAATTCCGGTTGGGATGTGACCATATCCGCAGCATTCAATTGTTTGTAGACAAGTCGAGTTTGAATGTCTGCCGGCAACGTACGAACAGAATCATAAAAACATGCCAAATTGTTCGGGTTTTCATCTGACGAAACCAGCGATGTAACTACATCCGAGACATGTAAGCCAATTGTTCCAACGCCTCCGTAGAGTTCAATGCAGGCGATGCTATTGTCATCATTATCGAATTGCTGTTGTTGCATTCGTTCTCGAATTCTACCCACGATATTCGTGAACGCATCTAAATTCGCTTGGCGAAATACGTTGGGTGGGAAATGCAGTGGTATCGAATACGAGGGTGGCCTTGGGTTGGCAAGCCCGCGTTGCTCGATTATTTTTCCGTTTGTTGGATTGCTGTCGAAGTTCAGGTGCTCGATAATAGCACGAGGACCGTAGACATGCTCCCAACACGTGGAGTCAAAAGCGAAAATAGCATTGGAGTGTTTCCATGATTGGTTGTAGTTGATCCAAAGAGAGTGCAGATTAAGTTTGTAATTCTTTTGATGCTTTGTATCATTTGATGCTTCTGACTTGCCAAGAGTTTTGGAGTTGCTAGTATTTGAAATGAGATTAACACTTTGTTGACTGATGTTTGAAATGGCATTCGTGGCAGACTTCCCTTCTTGACGACCTCTTCGTCTTCGTTTCTTATTTGGTGGAAGAGTATCCCCTTCGCATGATGGTCTTGTGTCGGTCCTAGCATCATCGGTCGAAGTGGCGACTTTTTGATCATTCTCATTTAGGTTAACGTTGGATGGATTGTTCTTACTGATGTTAACGCTCGACATAGTCAGAAGCTTGGATACTAGTTTCCGCAAGACAGGGTCATGAATCGATGCGACACCATGTTGTTTTCGTTTGAAGTCTAGTAATGGAGGAGGGGAGGCATTCCAAACCAATGTGATCTGCACGGCTCCGGATTCTCGAGCTACATTGATGGCAACGTATCTCAGCTGACCCGTCCCTATATCAATCTCTTGACTGCTATAATCTCCCGTAGTAGAATTTGCGTCGTTATCATGTTCTTTCGAACTAGTTTCTTGATAGGGCACAACACCCACATCGTGGCATGCCTTCTCGATGCATTCCACAGCGCGATTGATGGACGGATGATGTGCGCGACAGTTTGGAACTGGGAGCAAGGTGTGAGAATGTGGAACGAATAGTCCAATGGCGACTTTTGGTTTGGAATTCTCCTTCTTATTGGCGGTGGTGACGGAAGACGATGGAGATGCGGCACGCACAGCGAGCTTGGCGACGGTCCTCCATCCATCCAGCGGTCCAACGTGAATGCGAAACTCGGGTAGTTTGGTGTTGAAGAAATTCTTGGCAGCTTGTACAATCGGTGCTTTGATGGGATTGTGAATGTATTTAAGGGATGGATCTTTCGTCATGATGAGTTTGTTGGTTGCCTTCTTGCTGGTTGGCGTTTCGGCTTCGGCCGCCGCCGGGTCGTCGTGAACGAGAGCGCTCGGCGACAATGATAGTAAGGGTAACGGCGCCATTGACATTGAACCCTGCCGCTGCGTCTTTTTAGCCCGACGCTTCCGCCGATTCCGCAGCTGAGTTGGCGTGAGATAACCCGGCTCGCCCTTCTGCGGAACACTGCCAGTACGCTTTCTCTTCGTAGTCTTCATGATACTGGATGGTGGCAGGTGAAGGGATAGCTGCGGTGGTTCCGGCTCTTCGTTTTTGTTTTTTTTGGGGTTGGGTTTGTGATCTTGTTTCTTGGGACGGTTGGAAGACAGACAGACGGAATCGTGTGACAGAGGGAGAGAGCGAGGTTTCGTACAGTTTCGTACGATAGCTGGTGCCAGCCATGGCCGGCCACGGTGGGCGTGTGAGAGTAGATAGTAGAAGCAACAACGCCGGCCGACGGAGCCTGCAATATTTTTCATTACTATTACTCTATGGTGACCTCTAACGACAAAGAACGAGATAATTATGCGCTGCTGGCAGTGGAGAGAGCAAATAGTAATGATATGATGAATGACAGCGACAGTGACAACGAGGAATCCATCAACAATGACAATGATGGGAATCGAGATGTTGATATTGACGACATCATGGAGGACAGTGTTGGTGTGAATGATGACAGTGTTGAGGAGGAAATGGAGCAAGAGGATGCAGCTGCTGATGATGATTACGATGACGTAGAAAGCAATAACGATGACGACAACGTCAGCAGCAGCAACAACAATAATTACAACAACAGCAGCAGCATCATGGGCTCGTTCAATGACGACGGCTGCGAGTCAACCACTAGCGAATGCGAAAATTTCCTCTACACTCGTGGCAAGAAGTATCAGATTCCATTCAAAGTTGCTCGCGTCACAGTCGATCCATCTATCAAGATACTGGAAAGTGATTTTAGCGGCTACAAAAGGTTGACAACTGTAGTGCTCCCAGAGGGGCTGGAGCGCATTGGGTGCTGGACTTTTGCAGAGTGCAGTCTACTGAAGTTCATCAATATACCTTCATCAGTCAAGAAGATTGGTGACTATGCGTTTTGGCGCTGTGTTAATTTGGAAAAGGTACTTCTTCCTGATGGGCTAAAAAAACTTGGAGAGTCGGCATTTCATGGTTGCTCTTCAATACAGTCAATTATAATACCGCCAAAGATCAAAGCGATAATAAGGGGGGCGTTCATGTGTTGCGATGAATTGAGACATGTGGTGCTCACTGAGGGTCTTGAGTACCTGTGTGATGAAGCATTTGCGGATTGCTCATCATTACGAAACATTGAGATTCCGTCCACGGTCCAGGTGATTGGTCCGTATGCCTTCCAAGGTTGCTGGGATTTGGTGTCAGTGCACTTCTGTGACAAAAAAATACAGAAATTAGTGTCAAGAGAGTCGTTTCAGGATTGGTGGAACAACGGGGTGTCAGAAAAGTCCTTGATGACACATGAATTCTTGAATCAGGAAAATGTTATAGTGCGCTTGGAAATGCTAACTGTAGAGAAATGGCAGTCGAAGATTTATGACATGTTCACCCATATTCAATCCGTTGAGATTGAAGACCTGAATGAGTACTTCACATCTATTGACTCTAAGCTGACAAACTATGAGCTTGCCCACAATATGACGTTGTTGGCGCTCGCAATTTGGAAATCAAAAATATTGGAACAGCATGGTCAAAAAATGGACAATCTTAGCGACATTACAAAGATCCACTGCCGTGACATTTGTGGCGCGTGCACTATTATACCGAATGTTTTAACATTTCTGTTGAAGGAATGAGTTGTCCATGATATAGTCGAGAGACATGCTGGAACAGGCAAAGAAATATGTCGTGATGTATGAACATAGTACAAGTTTGAGTTGGACTGTTTTAGATCTAAGAAATTCTTATGTGTGCTCTGGTTCTTAGCTCACCGTAAGCATTACGACAGCCTCGCTAATCAGCGGATGGAACATATGAGATTGGATGATTCACTATGCAACGCAAATTTCATGAATTTCAAATGTCCGTTTCATCAACAGTCTGAACTGGGTCGGAGCCTGATTGCCTGAATTTCTTCAACAGCGCTCGCTCCAGTCTATTTCCACTGGAAATATCGCGCAGCATGTCTGCAACAAATAAAAGTCGCTCCCCCTTTTGCTTCTGCTGATGGATAAGCCATCCTTCAATATCTTCACTAGAAACAAGGAGAGCGCCCATGTTCCCTGGAATTGATTGTGTGCCTAGGGGTGGGTAGAATTCCTCTGTCAACATCCGTTGAACTTCTGGACGCAATACTGGACGGAACATTTCACCTGATCTGCGTCCTCGTCCTGTTATAATCAAAACATCTCTTGTTCTTAGAATTCCATTGAATGATTGAGAACCTACAATTTCTTTGTGTAGCGAAACACGCACTGCTGAATGAGCGATTGCGGCACTCATCCCATGCAGATCAAGCTTCAATTGCTTATCATCGTTGCCCTTCATTACAGGCCAAGGCAAGTGCCCAGTTGTCACGCCTTCTGCATACAATTGATCTGCTTCTATGTACAACCCACTTTTGTACAAAGCATTCACGGCCTCGGTATAAATAGCCTTCTCATATGTGTACTCAGATATTTCCGACTTGCCATCTAAATTGTATGAATCGTTGATGATAGCAGGAACACTCAAAACCTTAGTCACAAGAGTAAGCACCTCTTGTCCACGGTAACGCTTAGCCAAAATACGGCAGGCAGACGCTACTGCTTCCTTTCGAGGTCGTCTTCCACCCCAATCGATCCAATCATCGATAGCTCGCATCGCCCAAGCATACTGACTCCTAGCTTCAAAGCATAACACTGCAGCGGTGAGAGCTCTAGCAATACGATCATATTTTCTATTCAATCTTTCCAATGTTGGTCTCGAAGGATCAAGGCCGCCAGATGATGCGGCAGTCGTTTCCCGAGCATATTTGGGATGCGTCTCTTTGACGTAAGGTTCAATGAAGGGAAGAGTGCCAACACAAACTTTCCAGTGTCCACCTCTCGATGCCGCGATCAATATCAACTTCCAGTCTTGTCCCGTGAGACCAAACGGACGTTCAAGCATAGTGGAGCCGGAATCTCTACAATCATTTTTCAGCGTGTTGCTAGAAGTGGAAACGCCCATCAACAGACGAGAGGAAATGGTGATCGATTCGGGTCCCTTGTCTTCAGTCTTCACTATTCCTCGTAACGACTTTCCTTGGTGACGTATCTGTGACGCGAGGAATTGTATGTCATCCGCAAAGTTGAGTGCGGGGGTAATATTGCCCCCCTTGGCACAAAACTTCAACAAAGATCGATGCAATCTTGGGAGTTCGTCCAGAAATTTCTCTCCGAAATGAATTGAAGATGAATCATCATTACTGCCGACACGAAGTTCACGAATTGCTGCGCGATGCATCCGCCTCAGTATCGATCGCGCGTCTTGCCACAGCCCCGCTGCACAACATGCCTTGGCGACCGAGGAGAGTAAGCTTGGTGTGGGCTTCTCAACAGCTCTCAACATCGTCAGAGCTGCTCTTGCTCGAGCTAATGATGTGATGTAAATTGGTTCGACGATTCCATATTGTGAGTCGTCGTTCCCTTGACGCTTCAGTATGCGGGCAGCTTTGAATTCTTCCTTAGATGAGGTCATCGCCATTCGGCAATATTCAGAGATGATCTCCTTCAATGACCTCTGGTTGAGAGTCAATCCATTTTTTTTCATCGATAGCAAAATTTGGTCTGCCGCTCCCAACTCGTCATGTCGCAAGCATGATGTGATGGCAGCGGAGTAAATCCCCTCTTCAATAAGTGGTATAGAATTCTCCGACATGTGAGAGAGAATATCAATTGAATATCTCGTCTTCAAGATGTCGTTCGCGAAGTTTTGCCCCCTTAAGCATATTAACAATGCCAAAATTGCTTCACAATCGGCAACCTTTCCAAGAGTTTTTATGATATGTTTCATCGATTCAGCATTGAGCTTTGCATTAACGGTGGCCATCATCAACAGGATATCTGGAATACGTTGCACGTCCCCTATCTTGGCGGCGACAGACAGTGCGGCGTTTGCAACAAATACTATGCCCGTCACAGCTCTTGCCTTCAATTGCTTCTCCATCATACTGTTTTGAATAAAATCTAGGTCAGCATACGACCTGCGCAATATTGCCAACGAAGATTCGGACGATCCGGATGATGATCCACATGCCAATATTGCATTGCAGTACGTTATGGAATCACGAGTGATTCCCTGTGCTTCCATTTTGTCCAAAATATTATTGACGACCTCTGAAATATGATTGAACTTTGATAAATAATTAATGTTGTTGTCATCCTTTTCACATCTGTCTGTTAATGATTCCTTCACTGCCTCAAATGATTTTTCGTCAAGCAAGGAGAGAATTGTATTGTAGCTGACAGTATCGGGTAGAGCAGTCACTGATAATCCATTGTTCTTGTTGTTCTTGTGATTCGTTTCCATTCTTCGTAGAATATCAAACGCTGTAGCCAGGTGAGCCCCCGTTGATATATTTGATCGTACAGTGGATGGTGTAGAAGTAACAACAGTGGCAGTGGCAGATTCGGCACATGCTGATATTGCGGAATTGTACACCCAAGTATTTGGTGCTGCACCTGTTGTTTTATTGTCGTGGTTATTGGCATCTTTTGAGGATAATGCCCTTTCCTCCATCTGGCCAAGAAATGATAATGCCAACTTTCCTTGGTTGCATCGTGCGCAAGTTGATATTACTGACGAATACGTATATGAATTAGGCGGTGGTAGTGACCATCTATTCCCATTTGCTGTGGATGCAGTAGGCAATGATGTGGATGATGCCTTCTGCATGGCGTTCAAGAGTGCAACGGCCGCCTTCCAATTACGTCCTTTATCGAATGTCGTCATGATTGTGGAACAGGTGACAACATCGGGTGATATCCTGTTCGCCTGTTGTTTCATAGTTCACAATGTAAGAATGCATTAATTTCGAACGCAATGTTCAATGAGTGAGCACACCCGGATTCGCAATTATTTACTAACCTTCATCTTTTCCAACACCAACAAAGCACAACGAACACCGTCATGATGTCTACGCCGGGAAATTGCATCCATATTATTCGCATACTCCTCCGTCGCTCGTTCATTCACCGTGAGCAGCGCAGTAAATGCAAAATTGTTCAATGCGGATGGTGCAAACGTTTTCAGTATTTCCATTGCCTCGTTCCATTGCCAGCACGGCGAGACGTAGTCCTCAAGCTTCTTTGACTTTTCTACAGCGTTTTTCTCTTGATTTTTATCGTTGTCATCACTCTTAGTATCGCGACCTCTGGGGGGTGATGAAATAGATTCCGCCAACATGTTAAACAAGATACTTGCCGAGTAGGCATCCCCCCTCATCCCGTCACCCAATCCGCCACCATCTCCATCACAGACAACTTGTCGATACAATTTGATCGCTGCCGAGATTTTCCCCCGTTCTTTCAAACTAGACAACATGGCATTTAGTTCATACGACGACGGCGGAGAAGATAGTATCCATGGGTACTTCGACTTCGAGTTGGTACCCACCACATCATACACGAAAAAATTCCAAAGAAATTTAATTTTGGATATGGATGCCTTGGTCTTGGATAGGGATGAAATGGCTTCTCCAAAGATACGTGGTGATAGTATTGCGATAGCAGGTTTGTTCGTGTTGGTGCTTCCGGCGAGAGTAGCAGTCCTAGTTGTAGTATCGCTAGTAGTAATTTTGGCAATGATGGAAGCATATTCAACAGCGGCAACTACAATCTTGGGTAAGAGGACGAAATCTCCCACCTCTGATGAGGCACGTATCGCTTGGATTAGTGCCATTTCGAGCGATTCTTTCACTGATTGCAATGGTGTAAAGTCCCGCAACATGAAATCTTCAATCTGTGGTAATGTTGATGGGAATGATGATGATAGCGCCACCGTCTCATCGCGTAAAAAGTAGACGAGAGAAGTGCATGCCCTCACCAACGCACCATCCTCACTTCTTTTTGCTTCTTTTGATGATGATGCTATTTCATCTCTGCTATCTTCCCGATAGGTGCTCGAGCTTGACAACAAAAGTTTCTTCCTCGCCATTCGATGTCGACTTATATTCGAAGAGAAGGATGATAATTTTTGGATTAATTCCGTGGTTTGGAATGTTAATGGCTTAGAATCCTCGTATTTGTAACCATCCGGATCATGAAGCGGTGAATGTGATGCTCCTCCTCCTTTCACTTTAGTAGTGCCATAATGATTGTGCGAGCTTCCAACAACTCGTCCAATGGACAAAGATGATGGGTGTTGAACGGACACAAATAATGATGCTCTACTATTAAAACGATTTGGTTCATGATTGCCAAGTCTATTCGCTAGAAAAGATGTTGGAATAAATAACGATGCCACGAAAGAGTGGCAATGTTGTGTTGCAATTATCGATGCAGTGCTTGATAGAAGCAATACCAGGAGGGCGAAGATATTGCATTTGTTGTGAGAAGTGCAAGACATCAAGATGTTGTGCCGTCGTCGTCCATGGTGCCTATCATTTCTAAGGTAGTCGTTAATGACAAAGAAACGACGACCTGAAATCCCGTTTGTATCATGACAGCAGCAGTAGTGGTATGAGCTTGTCTGTCGCTGATGAGGATGATTCAACCTCAACGGCAGCGGTGGTAGTGACATGTTGTTGTGTCGCCGTCGATACCGCCAAATCAACTTAGACTTCGATGCTGGGAGATCGCTAGTATTGGCAGAGAGAGATTCATCAGACATGCTTGAGGGCTGCAGCAATGCTGAACCGTCTATCATGGTGTAATGTAACGGTGAACAGGTTGTGATTGGTGGTGGGTACGGAGCAAGTAGGTAGTGTCTGTCCGTCAATAATTCTGAATCATGTCATAGTTAAAAGGGAAGACTGTTCGAATACTATCACTTTTTTCATTTTCCTGTTCGAGTACCACGAATAATGATTTTCGCTGTTCGAGTACCACGAATTTTTCGAAAAAAAAAAAAGGCTGTTCAAACACCTAATTTTAAAAACGATTTAAAAATCACTTTCGCAATACCCACTTTCCCCTGTTCAAGTACCCAAAAGTCACTTTTCAAATACCTCGTCAATTTCTCCCTTTTGGAATACCTCACTCAATTCTGTTTTTCTCGTTTTTGGCTTTTCGGAAACAATTGTGTCACACCATCTTCATCGTCATGCTAGAATAGGAATGTTATCACTGTCGGCACACCAATAAAAATTTGAAACCCACTTTTCAAATACCACAAATAATTAGTTTTATGACTGTTCTTAAACCTACATGAAGAGCCTTTTCAAATACCTACAAGAATTTGAAAAGCACTCTTAAAATACCACACTATTGAAGAGTTGCTGTTCAATTACCACGAATAATATCGATTACTGCTTTTAGAATACCTCACCAAAATGCACTTTTCACTGTTAGAATACCTAAATTGACAAGGGCACACTAACCTCACAATATCATTCATTGCACCATCAATATATTCCGTTACCAATAATCCTGTTCCAATACCAATTTGCAATCAATGACATGCCACGGGGAAAGAAAAAAGCGCACCCGATCCTGACTCATTGAATTATTACCTGGCACACAGCCGCTGCTGGCCTGCCCTCAACCGACGCAACTCCTACCACCAACGTTTCTGTGGCGGAGCTTCCTGGCTCGCCACGGACAATTCGTCACTCCCCGACAATGCGAGGGTTCCACTCCCCGACACTGGGATGGATAATAAACCTCTCACATTATCATCCCCCGACAATAGTACTCATCTACGTACCATGACTACTGTCACCAACTTGCAAACCCTGATGACAACGTATCCTCCCATATCACCAACACTGTTGCAGACATTGGTGGTGAAAATGACAATGTAGAAGGTGCACATGGAACTGACAACGTAGAGGAATATTCAGTTTTGAATGGCGAGTTTTCTGATGCGGTCAATGTTCCTGAAGACGAAGGAAAAGCCGACAATGACGAAGAAAGTATTAGTGACAAGAATTGTAACAATTTTCCTGATGACAAAGGTGAAGCTGATGATGAGAAAGCAAGTACTAGCGCCAAGAATGATGTTGATTCTGACAGCGACGTTGACAATAGCGAGGCCGGGGACCATAGACCAAGGGACACATCATCCAATGACGACACTGTGGATGAAGATGATGATGTGAAGAGGGGGGGCTAGAGCTTTGAAGACGGTTCCTATGACGATGAGGTATTCAAGTCAAATAAAAAGACAAGTCCTATTTGTCCAGGTCGACCTAAAACTTCCGGCAAAAAAATTACCAAGAGACGACCTCCCAAAGGTGCACCGACCAAGGATGTTGTTGAATATGAAAAGGCAAGGAAGGGATTATATGACCAACAGCATAAGAAGAAACTCATCAGTCCAAACAAGAATGCAACTACGGAATACACGGGAGACCATCATCCCACTCTATGCACAATGGCTCAAGTGGAAAAAGCACGTCTTGCCAAGGGGCAGACTTTCAATAGTTGGGAAATTTTATTGTTTTGTTCAAAAGAAGAAGCAAACTTGAGGAGAATCAGCATCAAGGTCAAGAAATCTGATTCATTCCGCTTCATTGTGTGGAGCCGGGAAGATCCATTGTTTGTCGTGATGGCATACAATTCCATGTCGAACAGCTACAAGGTTAAATTTGCTTTAGTACATGAAATGAACACAGATCCAGAATGGAATGGTGTCATTCCAGGAGGTACATCATAGCTATATATTCATGTCCAGATAAAGGGGTGAAGAAGGATCATGGAAAAATACCCCCTTCAAGGCAAAGGACTTGGTCCCCATTGTTCGCAAAGCCATTGCAAAAAATCCAAGCTTGTCAAACAACGACATGGAGTCGCTCCTCGTAACATATGGTAAAGTCATGATGAATGGTAAGAAGAAGATAACTGTTTTCACAGATAGCCTTCTCCAGAACACCAGGTTTTTGGCCAGGGAAGAAGTGTTTGGAGACCCAACCACCAATGCGACGTATGCAACTGCCTTGAAGTGTGAGTCAGAGAAATGTGGCCATTTTGTGCACCTTTCTCTTGTCGATCACAAAAAAAACGCTTCAAAAAATCCTCACTGTTCTTTGGGATGACTGGAAAGCAAGAAACCCAACAACGAACAAAAAAGCCATTTTGCAAGCGCTGGATGGAGGAGAACAGCAACCAGCTGTATTTGGGCGTGGGAGAAGTATCTGACAATATTTGTGACCAAATTTTTCTTTTCTCCTTTGATGGCAAAAGCGACTGTTCCAAAACTTCAACGTGTGTTTCAGGCTGATGCCGCACACACTGCCTTCAACAAGTATACTCTGTTCTCTTTTTATGGTACAACTGCTAATGGCAATATGTTTCCAGTGGCTCTCGGACTCATCTTTGGAAATGAAACCAAGAATACTTGGATGTCATTCTGCA
>JALLBB010000256.1:0-18834 GCA_036939735.1 Discostella stelligera | reverse complement strand
TCGAATAATTGGTGTAAATATGGTGGGGATGGTGGGGAAACATGCGACTTTTTTTGCGAAATTGGCACTCAACAACACCACGATGAGACTGTTCTGGCATCACGTTGGCAGTACTGGATGCCGCCGCCAAATTTGCACCATTTGTAGGTGCTCTCCAGGCACCAGGATATGGGGTTATTTTAATGTAATTCTTTGTATTCAGGTTCAGGCGGAGGAGTAACATTTTAGTAGATATTAAAATTAATCATACTCCGTGACTACTCATCCAAATTGGACTATATTACCACCATTGGAAAGCTGTTTAAATGAGCTTTCACGCAATGTGCTTGTTTTTTGTCATTTGGTCTAGTTTTGAAAATATGGAAATTCTTGCTACCTAGCTGAATTCAGCTTTTTGGGTGTTCTAGGGACTGAATTTTGAATTTTTATTTTGGGATCAAGATCAAGATCACAAGACCAAGACTATCTACACCACTGGCAGGGGTGTATACCTGTGTACTCTATGCGCTTGAGGGAGGGGTGACAAAACGTATAAAATTATCCTCCTTCCTTTTTCAACCAGCCAAACAAATGTCCCAAATTAAGGATTCAATGGGGGGCAATGATCCATCCGATATCCCAACTGCATTTGCTGCTGTCGCTGTCGAGCCTGCTCCGGACGTCGAGTCCCCATTGGAACAGGAGCCAATTGACCCCACAGAATTTGGAGATGAGCGTGCCGGAATGGGATTGGGCATGGCGATTTTTTTCCTCATTCTCGTTGGTGCTAAGTTACTACTCACAAGCTACATGTTCGACTTTAATGCCCTACTTTTAGAAATGGGTACAGGGATTACCAATGAGGACGATGATTTTATCATCATATGGACACAGGAAATCGAAAGAAAACAGTCAGTTGCACTTATTCTGAATGTGATTGCAGATGTGTTATTTTTGGCCGCTATTGTGATTGCATCCGTTCTAAGATGCGGATGTTTTTTCGCTCGCAAGTACAAGCTGAGGCGCCATGTATCTAGATGGTCCACTGCTACCATTGTCACGCTGTGCCTCCTGATCACTGTTAACATAATCCGGAGGTGCTCTGCAAGTTGGTACTACGCGGGGATCATTTACTTTATTGAATTCATTCTCCTGATACTGGCTCTCGTATTTTCCGGACTCTTCACGTGGGGTTGCCAGAGGGAACGCAAGTGTTGCCCTTAATCTTCCCTGTTTTGGGGTTCTGCGTTAGTATTTATTATTTATGTGGTCTTGTAACTGTTATCATAGGTGATGTGTAGAAAGAACATTTGCCTGGCAATCTCGGGACTGTCTCAACTCATCCCCGAGTGTTTAACACTAAATAATAGTCAGATTTTCTAAATGTAAATAAATAAGGACAGTTTTACTTAGCCAAGTGTAAAAAATTGATGAGGACTTAGAGAGACTGAAGGGCCAAAGCTTGTCGACGATGATATTGCACTGGGAAAGCGAGGAGGAGGGGATGGGGGGAGGGGAGAGTTCGAGCCACGCTCAGTTTCTTCATTCCACCATCCCATGAAAGTCTCGTAATCTTCTGATGTCGGCGCTTTAGAGAGATGCAAAAGGTCTGCGCCGAGTTCTAGAGGCATGCTCTCGCTGATAACCCTCACGTCGCTTATGAGGGCTAAGCGGTAACCAATAAGTGGTTTGTCCGCGTTTACGTTTGACATTTCCTGCGCCGGATATGATTGTTGTGGTTGATGAGTGGTGGAGTGATTTCAAATTTGAATAATGAATTTTTTATTGCACTCGACGCGCATGATTTTGGTATGCTGTAGCTGAGGAGGAGGATGTTCATGTGGTTGAGCTGAACTTTCACATTTCTACTGCGAAGTCTGGCGCAGGAGCGCAAAAACGGGAAGCGAAAGATCATGTTGATGATGCGTCCACTTGATGAAGTTGATTCAAGATTTTTTAAGTGCCACAATCTTCTCGTCACCATCTCCACAAGCCGATATGTCGAATCGAAACGCCCGATAGTGATGATTTGTTCCTGGCAACGAATGGATGCCCGCGGTGGTAGTTCCTCCAAGCCCTCCCATCTCCCGGTCTTGAATGCCAAATACTACCCGTCGAACTCGAGAATGTACCAGAGCCATTGCTTCGTATATGTTTGGTTCCTTGCTCAGATAAACGTCATATCTGTGAACACCTCCAAATAGATGGGAAATATAAGTATGCGTAAGATAGACGTATTTTTTGCTTGATGAATGAGATGATGACAGCACTCAAGCTGTTATCCCCATCATCTACCACCCACTCACCCTGTGCAGAGATACTATAGCAAAAATGCAATTCGAGAGAGATTAATGAGAGCGGATCGTCCGAAGACGACGGGAGCATCCACAATTCGCACGTTTGACCCTCTCACCTGACCGCCTTGAAACTCTATCGAATCCATCCCACACCCCATTGCAACATTGCGTTCCTTTCGGCTCACACCCTGAATTGCCAATAGTACCGGTGTGCAGAGCATTGGATTTGCCTCGTCGGGAAATATCAACCATGATTTTGCCGACTGATTTGTTTCGGTTGTTGTCGTGCTCCGCTGTGTATTGTTATCGACGCCAATTGAATTGCTTAGCATGTTGCCGTTCTCTGGTATACCCTGCAATCTTCGCTCCTCGGACGCGCGTGATACGATTGAGCGAGTTTGAGGATTCATTACAACTGCACCTGCGATTCGCGCCATTGCCTCTTGTTCTGTCTTCTCGTTTGCACAAGGTTTATTCGCTTTCCATTCCTTCCATTGTTCTCGTCCAACCATGGCATCATTTATCACCTCTTTCATTCCCAATCTCATCATGTTTATTTCTTCACTGGTGAGTGCCAATTGCTCTTCTCTGTGAAGTAATGTCTGTTCCTCGAAGAATAATGTAGGCCACAGAGATACATTCCATTCGTGGTGTTCCTCTTTTGTTTTGGCTGGTCGACCGGGAAGTTTTCGGATTGTTACTGTATTATTGTTTATTAATGAATGTGGATGTATCTTGTACCTTTGAAGAATGGTATGCAACCTTTTCGATAAATCATCCTTCGTTGTTTGGATGGAGTAGTCGATAGCGGCGGTGGATCCGATGAACAAGTCGAGAGACCAGGGTGCGTGGGCAACGGCGGCAGAAGATGAGTCGTCTTGGTTGTTTCGTTTCTTTTTGTTTTTCTTCATTCCTGGCACTGTAGGATTTTTCTTTGCCTCATTTGGCGGTGGTGTTGTTGGTGATCTGGTTGTTGTAGTTGTCGATTCGATATTCGATTCTTCATTGCGACCATTGGTCTCGATAGCAATAATTAGATTGCCTCCCGCCGTTAACGCCTCCTCCACCTCCTCTTGATCCCGTACTAGCGTTGCTTGCTTGGATTCGTTTCGCAATTCAATTTCATTGGTTGTGGCAGGGCGTCGCCTTATTCGTTTCAAGTGATCAATCCTTGGGAAGCAAGTGGATTTGTCGCCAACAACCGATGATGGTGCAGATCCATCTCCGCAGCCGCGGCGCGAAGTGAATTCCCGCTGCCAATTATTCAATTCTCGCGTTAACGGCTCGCAAACTTTACGATCAATGTTCGTAGCGACATAGCAATCGATCCATTCAGGTAATGCATGCTCCTTTTGCGAATTTGGGTTGATGATTTCGATGAAGCCGCAGCAGGATGTCTTCGTCATCATCGTTTGCTTTGTCTGGCTTTATCATCTACTAACTACCTACCGTACGTCCTACCATCGCTATCGCTATTCAGCCGTTCGCCGTTTGGTCTGTCTTGGTTGTCACTGCTTGTGTACGTGGAACCACTCCGCATCCCCTTAACCTACTGCTCTCTCTCTACCGGTGTAGCTCTAGAGTACTTTCTACCATGACCATGACGTCCGTCGCATCCACCACCGGCGTCACGAGCGGCAGCATTAGCAGCAGCCAGCAACATCATCCAGCCACCCTCAATAATCCACACAACGTGCGTCGATGGCTCCAAACTTACCATCCCAAGCAATTGGCGCTCCTCACTAACTTTGAAATTAGTTTACGCCTCGGTCGTTTCTCCACGCGTGGATGCGATGTTATTAGTAGTAGTGACAGTAGTGGCAGTGGCGCCCAACAACAGCAACAGATATCATCATCCTCTAAATATCAATATGGAAAAGAACGTCGCGTCGTCACCACCCGCACTGTCGAACTACTGCGTTCCATCATTGGCTCCACACGATGGAACACCGCTGCACAACTGCTGACATTACTGCGGGGATTGGGCAACGAATTGCATGCCGCCGGGGGAGATCGTGAGCCAGCCATTGGCAATATGGTTCGAAGGATCATGTATGCCGTTAGAGATGAGGCGGATCGGATTCCAACAGTCATCATGGCAAACGCTACGACGGCTGACGGGGGTAGTAGTAGCAAGGTGGACCAGCTTACGGAACAGTTGGCGTCGACGAATTTGCGCCCAACGAGAGCATTATCCTTGTCGTCTGTGCTATGGGCGCATCCTCAACATGTAACAATGAAACACTCTCGACAAACATCTGGGTCTGGTGATTACAGTTGTGATCGGAAGCTTGTCCTATCAGACTCTTCCGATTCGATGGGTGGTGGTGGGGACGATCTTTCCCTCGGTGCCAGTACTACCGGAACAACAAACTTTTACGCTTGCTTCCCTCCACACTACTACAATCGACGCGATGATTTACGACAAAGTGTCATGGAGGCGATACAAGAAATCATGAGCGAACTCGAGGATTTGCATAAGAATATTAATGAGCAGGCAGTTCAGCACATCCATGCCGGGGAAATCATATTGACCTATGCCCTTTCCAAGACAGTGGAGCTGTTTCTGAAGGCTGCAGCGGCCAAGAAACGAAAATTTCAAGTCATTGTTTGCGAAGGATCGCCACATTTTGGTGGACATGTCATGGCCAAATCATTGGCCGAGGCTGGAATTGACACTACTGTTATTCATGATGCTGCCACGTTTGCCATTATGGCTCGAGTGAACAAGGTGCTGCTGCCCGCTCACGCCGTTCTGGTAAGTTTGTATTGGATGATCGTTACACGTCAAGTTTTCAGTGAGTGTTACGCTTACACTCTCTACTACTACTTGTCCTTTCTTCATCCCATGCCCACGTAATATCCTAGGCGAATGGAGGGCTCATTGCACCCAGCGGGTGCAATATGGTAGCACTCGCGGCGAAGCAAAATTCTGTGCCCGTTGTCACTGTCGCGGGAATGTTCAAGCTATGTCCCATGTACCCCCACGAAGGACAAGACACACTCAATGATCTCATTAGTCCATCCTCGGTCATTGATTACAGTCTCATGGGAGATCCCGTATTGTCGGAGGTGGAGTTTGTGAGTCCAACACATGATTACATCCCTCCTCAGCTGATCGATTTGTATGTGACCAATATTGGTGGATTTCAACCGAGTTATATTTATCGGTTGCTTGCTGAATATTATCACAGCGATGATTGGGACGTGTTTGAGTAATGACTTTAACAGTGGAACAAGAAGTATTCAACATTGGTCCCAAAAAATTATGGAATTAGTTACCCTTTTGCTACATAATCATATTTTCATCCAAGTTCGAACGAGTGGGGTACTTATTACAATCCTATCACCATATATATCCACTCCCACTCTAGTGATTGCGGACAAACCGAAGAATGCTCCTCCTTGCACGCGCCACTGCACCTTGTCTCCTACTCTCCGTCTCCTCGTCGTCTTCCTCAGAGTCGCTGCTATCGTTATCACTGTCAACATTGTAATTGAATGTGTTGCGTGCGGAAACGTGATCACCCCACGCGTACTCGGTACTTCCAGTGGATTCCTCGTCGCTGCTATCCGCATCCTCAGAGTCGTCACTCGCATCCTCATCCATCGCATCATTCACCACATTACTTTCATCCACGCCCAAAACTACTTCGTCCTCGTCATCTCGATCGTGTACAGGTGCCACATCCTCACCTGCTACGCGTGATTCATTCTCCATCTCAGCCACAATGGCATCGGCCTCTTCCATCAACTGTTGTCGTCGTAACCTACGCATTTGCTTCTGCTCCCTCCTCATCGCCACGGTGGTGTCATTCACCCAGTCCCAGCGCATCATGTTAAGAATGAAATAGATACAGTCATCGGGAAGCTTCGACAAAGGACTCTCGAGACGGCGTTGGCACATGAAGAGAGAACGCGCGGCGGTTCGAAAGTTCGCCCCAAAAGAGAGATTTTTGCTGGGATTCCACAGGCTGTAGCACGCACCGTATTTGATTTGGCCGACGAATTCGCGATTTGCACGCCAAGCGCTTCCCCTTTAAAGGATACACATCATTGCGATCTTAGAGGGAAGGATCCTTACAAGGGAGATTGGTGCGCACAAAACATTACGGCCCACTCACCATCCCCAAATGGGAATCGATCCAAATGCCTTCTCGGACACATGCGCTCGTCCGGGCAATATCGTGATGAAGCTGTCGTCGTGCGTCTTCTGCTTCTCCTTATTGTCATACACAATGGCCGCATCTCCCCTTCGAGTCGAATGGATGTATATTCCCCTCACTTGACCAGGCTTGAGTACGATTGGATTGGACGAGAGATCGAGCTCCTTGTAACCCACCAAGCAGGGCTTGTGCGTCTTTTCGTAAATCTTTGTCCAGAACTTTTTATTCATGGAGATTTCACCGTTGAGAATATCATCTTTGTTGGTCACCCTGTAGATTCACAACAACGATGGAGGAGAGAGAACGAAAAGCGGATGCGTGAGGTCTTGTGCAAATAAGGGATCATGTCGAGTCTCTCTCCCTCCCTTAATCACACGCACAAACAGACACACACACACACACACATGATGTGCCTCTTACCACACTGTGAGGGGGCCAAGGGCACCTCGAACAGCTACGCTATTGATGATGACATGATCGATAGGTAGGATTTCTTTGCATTTGACTGGGAACATGATTCCACTGTTGAGCATGATCGATTTATGCATTGTGACGAAGGGACGACGATACACAGAGGCAATATACCGTGTTTTTTTTGGAAAGATTCAGCGAAGAGGTGAGAGACTTGTCATTGATGGAGAAACAGGTTAATTGCTGGAAGCATACTCTTACCAGAATGTATGATCCTCTCGATCTATCGAACAAATGACACAGAGGATAACGATTTCGCAAATACAGATACGGAGGTCAGCAATGGATGTTCCGTGCACCACAAGCAAGATGCTTTCCACGAAAACATCATGTCTTCTTACCGGAGGTCTCAGCTTCGATGAGATCGTGAATAACATAGTTCGCTTTGGTCGCTCGCCGTAGGGACGCCATGTCTTGGCTTCTCTTTTCGCGTGGGCACTGGCAATAGATTACTTGGCGTGACCAATTAATTCCATGCACCCACCTCCTTTTCTTTTTGTTCTTCTCGCTGACGGTGATGTTCCCGCCATGTTTGAGATCAAGCCCCCCAATCGGCCCCCCAATCGGCCCCCCGAGACTTACTGCGTATCAGCCAGATTCCACGACATCAACACCAATATCATGGCCGCCACCTCGTCCATCCCCCCCCTCCTCCCCAAGGTCGACGCCATCCTGGTCCTCGATGGCGATGGCAATCGTCTCGCTGGGAAGTATTACGGTGATTTCATGAAGGTGGCTTCAGACTCGAGCGCCGCAACCGCCGCCGGAGGAGGAGACTCAACCAGTGCCGCCGCCAATGCCGCCGTCCAGAGCGTCGAGCAGCTCCGTGCCTCCTTCGAACGACAACTCCAATCGAAAATCGGCAGCATTGCCGCCCGTCCTGACGCTGCCGAGGTGGTCACTGTCCTTGGGAAGACTGCAGTATTTTGTGGCGGGAAGAACCCCTCTCAGGGTGGTGGTCAACAACAACAACAACAACAAAGGGGGGGTGGCGGTGGCCCGGGCGATGTCCGAGTAGTGCACGTTGGCCCCCCCGGCGAGTCTGAGCTTGTGCTTGCCCATCTCGCCGAGGGAATGTATGATGCTTTGAGTCAGCTCATGGGCGGCGCTACCGATCGGAATATGATATTGGATAATCTTGAACTGGTGTTCTTGTTAATTGATGAGCATTGCGATGGCGGGATTATTCTGGAGACGGATGGACATAAGCTAGCCAGTTCTGTGCTGTTACGTGACGGACAAGAAAGTCGAATGGGAGAGGGCGGGATGGATGGGATGCAGCAGCAGCAGGGAGGGGGGCATGGCCAGGCTGTGAGTGGGGGTGGCATGGGAATGGGGATGGGTATTGGTGGAATTGGGGGGGATATGACAATTGCACAGGCGTTGATACAGGCGAGGAACCAGATTATTTCCAACCTGTCTCAGGGGGGATAGAAATCATTGGGTGAATTGTGAGTTGGCTATCTACTTTGAGTGCTGTTGGGAGTGTAGAAGCAGACGGTCTTGCTTTATCTTAGCTGGGGGGGGATCGAAGTAAAATATATATCATGTCTAATTGCATGATTTGGACGCATGATTTCGCTGCATTACAGGAATTTCATCTGAAGTTGCTCTGAAAACAAAACTGCTGCAATTCTAGTCGACATTGACACAGTTGTTATTCCCACTCTAATCGCTGTCATCATCCGATGATGATTCCTCCACACGTAACGTTGATATCCTATTGGTATTCAACATCAAGTCATCTCCAAGTGGGTCATCAAAAACAATGCCATTTTCTTCGTATATGCCACCTTCATTAGTTTCTTCTGGCGAGTCTTCGTCGTCGTTGCCATTACACTTCGGCAAGGAATTAGTTGTGCTATATTTATTCTGTTGACCTGATCTTGTCTCAAAATGATCATCGTCAGCGAAGAAGGGATCTGATGGCCACAATCCTTTCGATTTGATGTGTTTCACTTGATCTTTATACAAAATATGAGAAATAGCGTATCGAAAACCAGCTCCCCCTGTTGAAGAATCTGTTTCAGCCTTTTGGTGATGCATGTCTTCGGCCTCTTCATCTCCACATTCAACTATAACAAAATCGTTGCGCTTTATCCAGATAAGCTTTTTGAATTTGGTGGGGAGGAAGGCAAGCTGAGTTGCTCGCTGTATTGTGTGTGTTGTTGGATGTTCCGCGGTCATCACGGCACGTTGCTGCGTGTCGAATACATTATTTTCATTCGTCGTTGGTTCTATATGATCGAGTAAGCCCTTTGATTGACAAGCCTTATCGACCATTTCACCATCAGCTTCTTTTTTTGATGGGGCAACTACAATATCGAACATGTTCCCGCCTCTTGTTCCAACCACGCGTGCGATGCGCTGGCCAATACTCTCGTCGGGTTCCGGTAGGTCTTGAAGAACCGCGTTCGTCACATGCTTGCGATAGTGTGATCTTCGCCCAGAGCCGGACATAATATTGAGTGAAATCAAGATGAAGGGTGCTTGCAGCTTGGGTTTGGCCTACTAGAGTGCCTAAATCAAGATGAAGGGTACTTGCAGCTCCAGGTAGAGAGAGAGAGTGGTCAAGGAAAATAATGAGAATGAGTGGTGTATGCTATGGTCTATGGTATCTACGAGGGAAGAATCACGGTTCCCGCTAAATCTCAAAGCAAGCAAAACCACGGCTTCGCAGCAAAGTACACATCATAGTGCTGATGCCGGCTGATAGATACCGACCATTGAAGTTGAAGATCAAGTGATCGCCTCTACAAAAATTGCTGAGCTCTCTCACTCGATGCCGTTCTTTTCATGCGACAGATTTGAAATCATAGATATTCAGATAGCTCGACCGTATTGATTATGGAAAGGTGCGGGATGAAAATAGTCAACAGTGAAGGCACTATAATATTGATAGGATCCTATTCTCCTTGGAAAAGTACCCATTATCAGTCATCGCACTGTTTTCTTGCTCAAACTTTGCCACCATCTATGCCCGCCTTCGCAGGATTGTCTCTGAACCGATAAGAAATCTTGCCGTAATCAATTCCCATGCCATCCGGTCTTAAAAACTTCATGAACTCATTGTGCATGATCCCAGTCTCCACGAACTTACACAAATGTTGCTCAGCCACCTTCTTTACCACGTCAATACCAAACACATCATAGAATAATTCGGGGGTGCGGACACCGCCAAGTCCGTACTTTTCTTCTTCGGAATGATCCCACTTGTCCGACGGGATTTCAGGATTCATGTGTACAATACCAAGTAACCGAAACATGGCCTTAACTCCTGATCCTGCGTATTGATTACTATTCTCCCAATAGTGCGGAACCTTGAGCCTCTTTTGCTTGTTCTCGCCTTCAGCATAGTGGTGAAAGCAAACCGATCGTTCGGGAGCGTAAAAATCATAACCGATGGTGAAGCCGCGTATACCAATGGACATTTCTTCTCCCTGAAAGATCATGGGTTGGTAGAAATCATAGGGTACATTCACAACAAAATGTCCTCGGCTGAAGGAATATCCTGCAGCCCAGTAGGGTTGCAGCTGCGGAGTGCCATGGATTGTCGGAGCTGCCTCGGGTTGACTCCCATGTCGCAGATATCGACTTTCCTGTCCCTGCTCATAGTCGGTATTGCACATGATTGGTCGCGTATCGCGGAGACTATTTCCCTCTTTATCTAAAGACCCCTCAATGTCGGAGAGATAGGTCGACAAGACTGCCATTTCATTGTGTGTCGACTCCAACTGGGAGATGATGTCCACGTCCCAGCCTTTGGTGAAGGTGACATGCGCATCTGATTGCATATAGTAATACTCTCCTCTATAAAGCCGATGTCCTAAATGTCGTGCAAAGACCGGTCCAATGGACAACGATGCCTCGACTTGAAAGACATCGAGCCGGTCCTTGTGCTTGCACACCATTTGTTCCGGATCGTCCTTGCAGGGTACGTAGGGAGCATCGCACGCCCCGTCCTCTCCCTCGACAATCTGATCAACTACCCCCACACGAACGCGTTCGGGATGGGATGCTCGAGAGAAGATGCTGGTGACTGTATCTCGACATTGAAAATCTCTGTAGGATGCAATGGCCACGTATATTGTCCGTTCGTCTACGGGGCAGGCATCTCCTCGCGCGTAGTTTCCCCGCTTGTCTGGAGTGATACAACTACCAATCTTCATGGCAAGTTCTCGCGGCATTAATTTCATTTGATGGACGGATACGGGATCGTTAATCCAAAAGTGCGGCACCATCATCAGGACGTCGGGGTGGCCCTTGGCCTTGTGACCGGGATGGATCACTTCTTCGAAATTTCCGTCCTCGTCTCGGATGGACAGGGGCCACTGCGCGCGTGGGATTGGGCTGTTAGCGCTTTTACTGTTTCCCTCTTCGTCATCTTCCTCTTCCTCGGCAACACCGACGGCCCTGTCATCCGCTCCGGCATCGGATATTCCATTTGTCGTCAACTGGATGCTGCTGCCCGCCGACGTTGTTGACGATGATAGCTTTCGAAGCCAAGCCCGCCGGCGATGTTGCGTCGGCGAGGGCAGATACCACACTGAGCCAATTAGACCAAACGTGTACAGGCACAGTACGATGGCTATGAGCGTCAGACCTATTCGATTGTTGTTCCCCCGGGTGGCCGTTGAGGCTGATCTGGGGGGAGGTGGGGGGATTATCATGGTAGGTCGCTGTCGTCGTCGTCGTGGACGGAAAAAGGGGCAAAAAGAGGGGAAAGGAAAAGGAAAGGTGACAAAAATAAAAAAAAGAGTAAAAAGCCTACAAAACCGCACCGAAAGGAAATTACTTCATTTTACTCCAAACACCATGACGACGGTCGGTGGTGGCACCCTCCCCATGAACCCCTCGCTAGCATTCGCCTTGTCCAATCATGGTGCTCGCATTTCAGGTACCAATACCAACAGCAATGGCGATGCCTCTTCAGTGAGCAATAACAGCAGCAGCAACAACAACAACAACAAGACAAGCATCCAAGCCTTGGCAGTGCACCCATCGCTTCCTCGGGTGGCTTACCTTGAGTTGATAGAGGAGGTAGTGCCAACAAGCAATGCGTCATCGAATCAAAAATCTACCAATAACTCTGCTACTTCTGCTGCTTCATCCAAGACAGGCCGGGCAACTTCCACTAAAGACGGTGATTATTCACAAGCGATCGTGAAAAGGCAGCGCCTTGTCGTTCAGCAATATTCAACTTGGCCGGCTTTGACCACCACCAGCAACTACAACAACAATTTCTTCAATAGCAGAAGTAATGCCGCTAATAATACCATACTCGCCACGATTGCCCTAGAATATCTACCATCGCAAATCAACAGCTTTCGACAGACCAAGTCCAAAAGTTCCAAAATTACCAATCAACGTCTCACATTATCATCGTTGGGGCAGCTCATATCCATCACGTTCTTGGATCGGGAGGCGCTCTTTTGGCAAACGGCGCGTCGCCAATATGGAGCGAATGCTAATTTGGATAGTTCTGGAGGGGCGGACGTTGTCCTACGCGCGGATTCAGATTATCGACTAGACGGCAGCGTCACAATCAAAGATGAAACGAGAGGAATGATGGGGCGGGGTTTGTGCTTGGGATTGCAGTTCACTAACGTTCTCGTGATATTACGAATCATCGACAAACAACAACAGTATGGTGTTGCCACTACTCCTTCCGCAGATGCATTCGCAATCCTTTGCTGTTTCGAAGGACAACGCAGTAAATCAAGTGGAGCCATCGGTAGGGGTGGTGTGAGTGGAGGTGCCGGAGGTGAAATGAAAGTTCATTACACACCCACTTCTGCTGCGTTACCTATCACCAATTCGATTGTAGTCTATGGATGTTCGGACGGTGCCATGAGATTTCAAAATTTAGTCCCGTCCATGATGGTGTACCCATCGGTCACTCCTCCTGCGGAAGGGTTGTCGTCGATTGACTCGCCGAGTGCGGATAAACTACTACCCAAGCATAATCGGCAATCGACTATCAAATCTGTCCGTGGTCCGAATGGACGAAATGATCCGGTGGTGATGATATTGAATGTCGACCCGGTGTATAATGAAGTTGTGGATCTTCCCCGAGGTGTTGGTGGAGGAGGAAGCGATGCAACAACTGATAGCGTTGCGACCGTTGCATCCAACGATGTCACATTAGTTCTACACTCTCGACTGCTAACAGTTTGTGGAAGTGGTGTGGCATATGTTTGGGACGTACATGTGATGATTGATCGTGCTTCGGGTGCCTTGCGAGAGTTGAATGTCCTGCCGGTAAGTAGTACCCTCTTCGGCTGGGCAGTGGTGGGGTTACGTTTATGTTTCTTCGCTAACAATGGGCATTCTTTTCCGTATTTTCGATTCAGCCTTTAGTTAGACTAGACGGGTTGGGGAAATTGACCGCATCTCCGCGCAATCCACCAGAGACTCTTCAGCCTCGAATGGAGGGAGGATTTTGGGACTGGGCTTTGTTAGCGAAATCCAAAGATGGTGCCACGCCAGCACCGTACTTGAGGATCGTGCCTGCGATATCCTACGATCCTCATCGCAACTTGTTGATTTGGACACTTCCGTCGTCCGCTCCCGTTCCGTCAATTGATCACAGTGGCGATTATGACACTCGAATTTCGCAGCACGCTTCAAGTGATCACGAATTCTTGACTAAATGGGCTCTGGAAAACGGTGGTTTCCTTAAGGTGTGGGACCTCGGCTTGGTGGATACGTTGTTATCTCCTTCCTCGTCACCACGGCCTCCGCCAAAAGTTCCTCCCATTGCAATACTGAAACTCCCAACAACAGTGGCATCTGCCTCATCTCCACGTAGTTTGATTGCTGGACTGCCCCATGCTCCCGTCTCACCTGCATCATTGTCATGTGTGAGCCTTTCACAGGACAGGACAAAGTTGCTTGTCCATTCCGCACCTCTTCCTCATGTGATAGAGGAAACTAATATCAACTCAGAGGGCGCCGAATCACTGTCGTCAGGGTCTCCAGTCAAGAGTAAACATAAGAAGCTAGGCGCGGACGTGGAGAAATCAAGCATTCTTTACGTAAATTGCAAGCCCAGCCATGCAGTAACTCTGATAAATGATGCTCTGCAACCTCTTTTGCGAGGTGTGGCAGTATCTGCTTCGTACATTTTGCCTGATATGATAGCTGTGGCTACAGATCACGGTGTTGCTATCGTCAATATTGCCGATCGAGAATCGTGGGCTTCAAAGTTAAATGTCTTGAGTGATAACAGAAGGAGTGAGCTCCTCGGTGATGATAACGAGTCAAGAATACAATCCTTCCCATCTGATGTCGCTGTTGGTCCTTTTCATACCGTTATATCAATTGGAGGAGTTGGGAATCTACCAGGTATTCTATTCGTGGAGGATCACGCTGTTTTTGCATCACGCCTGCGCGCAAGTAGTTATCCAAAAGATGGGAGGCAAGCTCTAGTCAAAAAGGTGAATCTCAACGATCCCGTCATGTTATGCAAGCTCCAAGGAGGAGAAATACCATGGAGACCAATACGGTCCACGCGCATGTCAAATTTTGTTGAACTACTTCGACCGCTGAAATGTCCACCAAGACTCATGCCTTCTCCCAGTGGCAGATATCTTTGTCTGTTTTGGAATAGTATGATGAAGTTTGAAATTCTCCATGCGGGAAGTCTGCTAGCAAGAGAGCAAGTCAGCAATCCAGGGCCTCTCAGTGCAAGTTTAACCCCATCTGTTGACTCTGGATCAAATGTATTGTCTTTTGCATGGGTCGGGGATGATGATCACTTTGCCATATTGCGAAAAAATCGTGATGTATTTACAACAAATGAAGGAGCTTCGAGTGGAGGCCCAAACTCCACACCGTTCTCTAGTACAAAAAGACAAGGCCGGAGTACAGTTCTGTTATTCAAGCTCGCTGAGGTAAAGATTGATGCTGTCGAGCTAGCGGCGGGCGCAAGCGTAGCGGCAGCAACGACTGTGAGCCTTGGGAGTTTGACCGTGCGGGGAGGTGATCATGTTGTCCCTAATGCCCTATTCGGAGGGCCGACATTGTGCATTTGTTGCCTGTCAACGTTAGACCGCTCAAACTGCAGCGACCATGTTGCATATTTTTATTCGCCAAATAAAGGTGGTCTTGAAAAGAATGACGAGCGAGCTTCGGCATACACGGCCATTGGTACCTCAATTCCATATCCTGACCTTGTTACTTGGGATGAAAGTGGAAAGCTATGCGCTGTCTCTTATGGAGCTAGGGTTGCAATTTATTTGTGTGAGGATAAGTTCATCTTGCTCGGCTCAGTCAATATCTCAGGGCCCACGACACTAGACGCCGAGATTTCATTGGTATCAATGAAATTCATTCATGGAGTCTTCTATTGTACAACGCAATCTTCTGTCCATGCCATATTCTTGGGAAATGTTGACGATGATGACATCGTATGCGAGCTGGATGAGTTTACCGTTGCCGCTGACGGAGTGCCACTGTGCGGCATAGACAACCCTGTCACCACAGCTCACATTCCAATCATCACGTCACTGAAGCATCCACACATCCTCGCATATCATTCAGGAGGACTCCTACTTTCTACTCAGTGTGGCCTTCGGCTTCTGTCCCTGTCACATCCAATGATCCGAATTGGTACTCTTCTTGCTGCAAACCTCACCGACAAAGCTCGAAAATGGATTGCCCCAATGCCCAAGGCAGAGCATGACAACTTAGCTCAATTTTTGATACGCCGGGGGCATGCAGATCTGGCATTATGTGGAGATTTGGATGGACTGTCTCTTGAAACATATATTGACCTCTGCATGAGGTACGATCGCACTGATAACTTAGAGAATCTAATCGAGTCTCAAGGGTCTGAAATTGTCCTAGAAATCAGTAATTGGGGGAGAGATAGTGTCTATTCTGCTTTCTTTCTCCTTGGCGCTTACATGCTCGGCAAGGGGAAGATCAACTGTGCAAAAAACTCGTTGAAATTGCAGCAGACTCTCGTGTTAATGAGTTGCTTCTGGATGCAATGAAGCTTGCACTTGCACTTGGAGGCAAGAATTTATCAGAGAAAGTCATCGAGGCCATGGATTTCAACTCAAATAGACAGTTAGCGCTTATGAATGTATTATAACTACTGGATATGTTGAAATCATGCGAGAGCTCCTTCTTTACTTATATCACGGATTGCAGTAGATCTTGAATATGATTATACGAGCTCACTACACTCTTCTCGAGGCAGACGCCGGCGAGAAATGATCGGTGTTATCTCGACCCGAATCCCCATGTCGCAAAACACCTTTTCTTTCCGTAAATCCAATGTATAGTATTCGCTGCGCTGGATCTGTTCACTTCTTGACGGAAGATAGTCACCGTCGTATCTACAGTTTTCAGTTCTAATATCATCCCAAGAGCTGTTAAGTTGATACTCTCTTTCTTCAATAACTTCAACCGGCTGCATCGGAGTGGACATAATGTCTGCATAACCCAAAACATCATTGTCGTCAAATCGGTTAATATCATCGAAAAGAATATCATGCAAGTCTTCATCCAATGAGCAGCATTGGTTGGAACCTTGATAAGCACACGAACTCCAGCTTGGTAAATCGGCATCGGTGCAATTGGTGAACATCTCGGTGTCGTCATAGTATACTGCACCCACTTCTCGCGTATCATCAGGCTCATCTTGGTTCTCAAAATGATCCTCAGAACTAATTCTCGGAATGTCGCTGTCCAACGATTCACCTGGCAAACTGTCCATGAGAAGAGATACATCAAGGCCTAAGCCAGAGGAAAACGACGCTGTCATCTTTGGCAACTTGCTCACACGAGTCACATCAAAGATCCTATCGCGTTTCTTCCGTTGCTGTTTGGCGTTCGGATTTCTAGTCGCGCCTATCCGTTGATTTTGCAGATGTACATTTCTGTTGCTAACATAATTCTTGCGAAACTTTGCACCAGTGAAGTGCTTGCGTCGCTCTTCTTCTGCGCGGCCCTGTACTTTCCGCCGCTCCTCTTGGCGGAATGTTTTAACAAGCTGGGGAAGCACCGCATCGACGACCAATTGACACTCAAAGGTGTTAAACTGAAATTGTTCGTCCTCAACGACACCAATGTTGATTGACCATGTTAGTTCATAGCAAGGCCAGGACAGCTTCACGACGCTCTTTTCGATCCGCAAAGGAATGGGTTTATACTTGTGTTTTGAAGCGGGTGTAATATAATTGTTCCTTGGTCGGGTATACAAGTCTAGTCTCGCCAGCAGTTTTGGCAGGGTTGACTTGATGTATTCAAGCGATGATTCTTTCGATTTCCCCTTGAGTATCATGGAAGTCGTGAATAGCGATCTCGCGTCAGGAGATACAACGTAGTACGGTTTCGATAACAACAACCGCAGTGAGCTTGGGACGTGGTTGTTATTTGGAGAGAGGTATTGGTCAACAACGTGTCGAGGAGCAATCGGTCCCCTAATCGCCTTTGCTTTCAACGATCGTAGGAATTTCTCAGCGGATGAAACGACGCAGCAGCCTTCCCCCGGCCCAGTTCCACACTCAACGCATCCGTGCTTTTCGTGTTGGAGCTTGTCTCCCGTGTGGAGACAGATTGAGCAGCATCGTATTGGGACAGTGCATGGGCCATCATCGTCGCAATCTAAATCGGCATCACTTGACTCTGCAGAACTTCCCGCGGCAGCAGCAGCGATGTCGCTCCACGACAGTAACGTATCGAGACATGTCCTTCCGTCATGACATTGTTGCCCCTCCTTCACACTTCGGCAAGCATGAAGAAATTGAATAGCCTTTTTGTGACCACAATGGGGTACACCTTCTCCACACAAATCACTGCCACATATCATGCCAAATGCTATCAAATCTTCTCGACTGAGCTTCGTGGTTCTAGCGGTGGAATGGTCGCCGCCGTTTCGTTCTGCAAAGACAAGCTTCGATGCATCATACCGCATGACCTGTCGATTTTCCAGACTCTCCAATGAGAAATTGGTGTACACTGTCTTGGCTCCGAAGAGTAAACAGTCCCCGTCGCTCGATATTACACCGTCCACGAGCCCCGATGAGTTGAGCAGTGCACACAGGGCTTCGCCCTCAGTTTCGGCTCGAACGACGGGCACACCGAGGGATTGTAACATCGATTCACAACGTTTCGATGCATCCCAGAATTGCGAGCCTGACCTGCGCGACTCAATTTGTTGCGAAGATGATGATGATTTTGTTCTTGTTGGAACGAATGCTCGTCGTTGTTTCCCCTCCACGACGAAGACAAGTCCAAGCCCAAGCTTCAACAATTTGGTCGCACGTTGATAAACCAGGTGCAAGGCCGGATCGGAATGAAACGTCGAGAGTGCCGTCGATGAAATCCCCTCGCATATCCAAATTGACAAGTCGACCGCAAGGATGGTTTGTCGTTTCTTCTCCCCTTGTCCGTTACCGCCATGAGCACGAGAACGACCACGCAAGTTGAAATCGCTAATGGATACTGGAGTTCCGCAGCCTGCCTCGTCGAGGGCTGTCCATAGCGATGAGACAGTCATGGTGTTCGCGATTCGATGAAATGCTTTGCTTCGCCATCAATTATTGCCACTGATCGTCCATCGATTGGAGAAGTCGACGACGTCGAGAACAATCACAAAAAAAATTCCAGTTTCCATCCGAAGCAGTTGTTCAATTTCTCTGCGCGGCTGCAAAAAATACAAAGCGCACAAGCACGAGGAGAGAAGGCACACGGCAACCGAAGCCGAAGCTGGTGCGGCTCGCGGGCATTCGCCCCGTGCAAGTAGTAACTTTTGCAGAGCACGACAACAACTTCGGCTTCGGGACAACCATATTAAAGGACGGGTGAAGTCCTAACAAAATTTGTTAGCAGCGTCATCACCTAAAATAATTAGGTACGGGTGTACCTACTGTACGTTTGGTATGTACCGTACATTTGAGTGGTTTTGA
>JALLBB010000255.1:0-18881 GCA_036939735.1 Discostella stelligera | reverse complement strand
GCATGCACAATTGACTCCGCTACTGACAAACACAAATTTCATCAACCCTGTGGACTATGGAACAAGCCTTGTACTCATGGATTATGTTAAATGGTCATGTACATCATTATTTTAAGACAGCAGACAGCATGGACCCAAGCTGTAGTCTTTTGTACTTCACATTTGATGATGTTGCAGCCCAGGCTGCATCTGATACATAGCAAAATGATAATCCATCATTCTTAACAGCACTGGTGGAAGGGCTGAAACAAAATAATCCTTATTGTAAAGACCTTTGATATTTAGGAAGGGAAGCGTGAGAACAAGTGCACAAAACAGAACTAGGCACTAGCATGGTAAATCTTATCCCATCAATGCCACATCACAGAAATGAACATTTGGACATGTGCTCTACTATTAACAGCCATCAAAATAATCATTTAAAGTTGAAAGTGCAAGCCATTGATTGAACCCATTTGGATGATATTCAAAGCTGGTTATCAGTAATATTGTTTACAATGTGTTTTATGATTGAACAATAATTAAAAATCCAATTTATTTTACTAGTATCAAGTATCAATACTGCTACTCTAATCATTTTCATCATTAACAATTTTTCTCTACTCAGTACATGCAGTTCCTAAACAAAATATTTGAATCTAAATAAGGTCTTCATACTCACCAGGAGTCTGTCAACTATTCACCTGTCTATGATCAAATTTGGCACAAAGGGTGTGAAAGGAATCTTCTTCAACCTTGGTCACAGTATGGTTTTCCACAGTAAACCTGGACTTTGTAGCCCTCACAAGAGTTTTTGATTCACTCACAGCACACCCACTTTTTTGGCCCATGCTCCTGCGACACCAGTAGGATTGATGGAGGAACTACCCTCCATCCCTTCCTTCTTGGGATTGATCCTGATATCCCACACATTCATTCCCAGAATGTTTCTCCAGAGAAGAATGCATAGGATAGATTAGTAAATGCATAAAAATCAGTGTTCCCTTGGTGGGTTATTGCTCCTGTTTTATTTGCAAGTGCCTTCACAAAATCCTTTAGAAAAAAAAATTGTGCAAACGTCCACCTTCCAGTCATATCATATAACGTAGTTATCTTGGGTGGAGGGAATCCAGCAACCATGTTAATATTATCGGAAGCGGTCACACAACCGCCACGAGAAGCTCAAGCAGTCGGAGGCGAGTCTAATACTAATGCCACCTGCTTTGCTCGCTGATTTGCAGGAGGTGACGATGATTCATCATTGTTTGTAGCACCGCTCAACTTAGAACTAGTAGAAGATACTGCTACACTGGACAAGGTACGCTTTGATGACATCTGCTTTTGCTTCTGGTCAATGATGCTTGGTTATAATTCTATATTGAAAGAACAAAGCAATAATCTCTGATTGATGACAAAATACTAGGCGTGCGAGGGTGGCAAGGCGTGACACCCGAGCTCCTCTTTTCACTGTCATCATGTCATGTCATGTTTCATGTTTCGACTTCTCATTTTGTATTTTCTACTTTTCTTCGATGACACACCAGGTCTGCCTTCCCCCCAGAGGTGGCGCAGCCCCGCCAGGCTTGTCATATAATAGTCTTGCAGTCTACTGCTCCCAAGGGGAACGGAAGAGAAGAGACAAGACAATGAGATCTTTACTACGTATTAGTCTCTACCGTACGTTACCCCCCCACAGTCCACATGGTGATAGCCATGTGGACTGGAAAAGGAACTCAAGGGAAGAAGAAAACAGGAAAAAAGGAAAAACGATGCCGACGAGGGCATTAAGGATAGTGGTGTTTTGTGACATAGGGTGTATGTGAGATCCTTGACCAGAGAGATGCAAGATGAAGGACCGGAGTCGCAGCAGTTGGAGGTGGAGGAGGCTGAGGGTGGAGCAGAGTAGTGTAGGAAGTGTAGTGTGGTGGGATATGGCCCAGGATGTAGTCAATGTGCCTGTGGAACAATGTTGACCCAAGTGGTTTTGTGAAAAAGTCTGCCAAGTTTCTCGTAGTGTCAATGCGGTGAAGTGTGATTAGGTCTCATTCAACCCATTTGCATATGACGTGGTATTTCATGTCCATGTGGTGGGTTTGTGATGTAGGCTTTTGTGCCATAGCCATAGACGTACATGCGTAATTATCTTTGTAGAGAATAGACGCAGCATGTTGGGGAACTCCCAAGTCCCACAAGACACTTTGAGCATACAAAAGGATTTACCAAAGTTGGAAGCACCCATAAATTCCGCTTTGGTGAAGGACTGGGCAATTGTGGGTTGTAGTTTGGTTTTATAGGCGACGGTGCCGCCAGCTAGGTGTAAGCAAACACCAGTTAGTGAGCGGCGTGTTTTTGGACATGTTGCCCAGTCGGAATCCACATACCCATGAACTGTCAGTGCGTCATGTTGGGGTCTATCTGTTGGCAAGATGTTGACGGGGTTACTGAGGGGTACAGGGAGTGTGTCAGAAGGTAGGGAAGTGTTAGGATGGTATCTCCGATAGTAAATGCCATAGTCCCGTGTAGTGTAAAGGTATTTGAGGAGATGTTTGACTGCATGGTAATGGATTTCATGTGGTGCAATGGTGACTTGCGCACATTTAACCACTGCGTATGATATGTCAGGGCGGCATGTCACTAAGGCGTAAGGCGTATATTATGAGTTCGCCAATAGCATTACGGTATTTTATGCCCATGACGGTGTTGAGGGTATCTTGGACAGTAGGATTGGGATCACCCTCCGCAGAGAGGAATGACTTCAGGAAGGAGTCAGCTTGAGGCAATGGGGTAGGTCTGACAGCCATATAGTGTTTACGCATCCACGTATCAAGATATTTCTCACAGATGCATTCAATGTATGTTTTGCAGGATATTTTGAGATAGTGTTGGGTTTGTGTGATGTCTAGGCCATTGAAGAGGGTGACTAAACCAAGTCGTTTGAGTGGGATTGTGAGGTGTTCATCAATGAGGTCAAAGACATGGTTAGCTGCTGCAAGAGTAGGTGCTGCAACGGCAAAATCGTCTACCTGGCAAAGGAGTATGATGCGGTGGTTCATGACCAGGCCAGAGTATAGACAGGGTTCATGTGTGGTAGGGATGAGGCCAATTGACCGTAGGATGGAGTCGGCGTGTTTCTCCCAAAGTCGTGGTGCCTCTGGGTGTCCTTGCATTGCTGAGAGGATTGGAATGACATGTCGTGGGGGTATAGGTGGCCGTCCCTTGTGAAGTGTCCACCAGGCATGGAAAGCTGCATCCGGGCGGATGTAGAAACCTTGCTTGGGAGGTGGGGCCTCGGCGAAAGCATTCGAGACGTCGGCGCCACAGACGACCAGATTTTCAGCGGCTGCTGTGGCGTAAAATAACCGAGAGCATGTATGGTCTGGGCTGTTAGCATATGTGTGGTCTAATATACGCACTTGTCCGCCAAAGGTAGAGCCATCACAGGTGCAACGTGCCTTTTTTCGACCATCGACCTCTTTGACCGCATAGGTCCAAACGAGGTTAAATATCGCGAACCCATTGGAAATGGCGACGGGAGTACCAAACATGTTTTGTAATTTGTATTGGTCGAGTTGAAGATATTCGGAGTTTTGCCATTCATGCCAGTCATCTTGTTTCATGAGTAAGCCCCGGGTGAGTTTGTTTGAGGTTGGGATGTATTGGAGAACGTGTCCGTCCCAAGTGCGGTTGATCATATGGGTGAGGGTATGATTTGTGATGGGGTTATCAGGTTGATGGTGGTGGAAGAAATGACGTGGGTTTAATTGATCCAAAGTGATTTGTGGAATCCCTTCATGAGTGAGACCATCACGTATTTCAGGCGAGGAGACGAGTAGGGTGCATGTGCCTCGACTTGCTGGTGGGACATGTTGTAGGGCAGTGATCACGTCAGAGATGGAGGTAACAGGTGTGTCGTTAATTTGAAGAAGGGTTGCTCCGCGGAGGCGTGTTCGCCATCGTGGGATTTTTGCACATGGGGTGCTGGGGGCGATGGAGGTAATGAGAAGACGTCCATTGGAGTGCACAAGTTCAAGACCAGCTGTTGGGTGGTTAGTTGTGGGTGAACCCATGTAGGTGAATGTTTCGTCAAAGGCGTGTCCATAGCAGTGTGGTGAGAAATATACCTGTTGGATGTCCTTGTGGGTAATGTTGTAATGATCAACAGCAAGAGCATCTTTGTTGGGTGGTAGGGTGACAGTAGCAGATGTGTGTGGTAGGACATCCCAGAAGGGAGGTGGGGTGTCTTCTGTAGTGTCGCCTGAGTGGACGGACAGTGAATCCGGGATTAAGGCAGGGGTTGAGGGATCCCATGGAGTAGTTGGTGTAGGGTCAATAGTGATGATAGGCGATTCGTCCAGGGCAGGTGCCTCAGTAGTGGTAGGAGGAGTATCGATTGTAGTGGGTTTGGTGGAGTTTGAAGCCGTGGCAGAAATCCCAAGATCATAAAGCAATTGTGCTGCTGGTGGGCGCCATGGTTGGTGATACCAACATTCATCAAAAACTGCATGGTGACTGGTTTTAACCAATCCCGAATGGATGTCAATGTAGCGTATATTTTCCATTGTTGCTGTGTATCCAATGAATATGCCCGTAAAGTCGTGGTGGTCCAGTTTTGCACGGCGGTGACCCGTACGTTTGACACAGACGCGGGCCCCAAAAACTCGAAGATTCCGAAGATCCGGTTGCCTGCCATACCACCGTTCAAATGGGGTGGTGTTGAGTCGCCGATGGACTCTGCGATTGTGGAGGAAAACGGCATGATTGAGCACAGCAGACCAATACTTGGCCGGAAGGGATGCACCATACAAGAGGGCCCGGGTTGTGACAGCCAAAGTGTCGTTCCATTTTTCCGCACCAGCGTTTTGAGATGGGCTGTCAGCTCCTGTGGGTTCAACGACGTAAAGGTGTTTCTCAAGCATAGTGGTGCGGAAGGCTTCAGAGCGGGCAAGTTCACCGCCCTGATCACATCGTCCATAAATTTGAAGGAAATGAGAGACAAGGTCCGTTGGTGGTTCTTTAGATTTTCTGAGGAAGACCCAAACAAAACAACTGGCCTCATCCACGATGATAAGGTAGGCAACGTAGCCATCAAAAGATTCCACCACCCGGTCGGTCATGAGATTTGGTTGTTGATAGTCGGTGGTTGACGCCTGCATGAAGCCAAAATCCATAAAGAAGCGTTGGCCAGGGAGAGTGGCTTGAGGAGGGTTAGTTCCAACGGGTTGTTTACGCATGCGGGCTTGTTCCTTGTGATCCAGGAAACAAAGAGGGTGTGTGTGAAAACGCGATGGCGTTCCGGTTGAATGTTTGGGTATGCGTAGGAGCTGCCATTCGCTGCAAAATCCAAGACGGGCAGCCCATAATTCCGATTCGAACATTCTGCGTGATCCGAGTAAGGTAGGTGTTGGTGGTGATGAGGGAATGGGTGTATAGGTAAGTGTGGTTTTAGCCATCGGTGGTGTGGTGTGGGCAATAGGTGAATGGCCTGGAGGTATGGTAGAAGGTGTGCAATACTGAAGGCCATTGTGTGTGTGCAGGGGATTGACCAATAGCTCATGTCCGTCACAGTCATAGAAGGTGAGAGTGTTTGTGTGTGTAGGATCCTTGGTACCGGTTTGTTTCCATGAGTGAAGTTTGGGTGAAGACCACATCAAATGTGCTGGAGATAAAATAGTGTCGGTGGCATGTGGGTTGACAAGGAATGGTTGGTAGTGATATGTTCCGTCTTGGAGCGGGATAGGGAGGAAGCCCTGGCTGGTGCAGTATGATAATGATGTGGATGGGTCAGACACTGCAACGCCAAGAGGGATGGGAGCAGTGTCCATGAGACCAATAAGGAGGGTGGGGTCGTTAGTGACGCAGACATTCGCTCCAGAATCTGCCATTGACGACAGTGGTGATGGGATAGTTGTTTTACAACCTGTCGGATCCATGCCCACCAGTGTGACCGGGAGGTGTTGTTGTGGAAGGGCTAGGAGGATGTCGTCGAGGTGTAAGTCGTCAGTGGGAGGAGGGAGGTCAAAAGGTGCAACGGGGTACACCGGTGGGAAGGCTAGTGTATCAGTGGAGGCAGAGGTGGGTTGGAAGGCAGTTGGGTAGTGCGGACCGAACCACTGGGAGAGGGTTGTGTAGTGAGCGGCATCAATGCAATATTGTTGGAGCTTAGCATGGAGCACAGTAGGTGTTGAAGGAGATGAAGGGGTAGGACCGTAGTCTATGATGGATGGGGAAACTGGCTCACCAGTTTCCCATAGCCGTCATTCATCCGTAGGGTCCATGTCATTGTTGTGGAAGAGATATTCCCAGTCCAGTTCATCGTCTACTTGGTCCTCTGGGAATTGGAGTTCGGCGCAGTAGTTGGCAAGGATGGTGCGAGGTGTACGATCATCTCGTGGGAAGTACTTTTTGTTGCGTTCAATCCATCGTGACTCTGCTTGCTTGATAATGTCAGTGTTGTTTCTGTTCTTGGAATAGCGTTGAAGGAAGAGAGCCATGCCAAGCATGTCACACCGAGCAGCAGGATGACCGTATTTACCACATGCATTGCAAGACCCTTCGTATCGTTGTGTTGAGTTGGGTGAGTTAGCCCGTGAGGTTGGATTAGGGGCTGATCTGGGGTGGGATGCAGAGGTAGGTGCGCGCGTGGCATGTATAGCAAAACCCTGGATGTGGATGGGGCGGGTTGGGGTGGATGTGTGTGTAAGGGTGGACGTAAGACTGGGAACCGCAGACGAGGATAAGGGGTTGTTGCTAGAGTGTGTGTGAAAGGCCATGACCGGAGGAACACCAGACGATGGGAGGTGTTGGCGTCGTTGATCGTAGAAGCTTCGTGCTAATTCCAAGATGGTGAGGTGGCGTGGTAGAGGGTCAGAGCACCGGGTGACACCATCACGTCCAGGACAATAGGTTCCCACAAGAGCATTGAATTGTTGGGCCATAGCGATGTAATTGCCTTGGACGTGCGATAGGAACATTCGGCTTTTCATGGCGTCCGTATAGGGTGGGCCATGGTGGCGGGCAAGGTCACAGTACATGAGAACCAGGCGTGCAAATTCAAAGATGTCATCTGAAGGAGGCCATGTAGGAAAAGGCGCCAGGCAAGTTCGGTCAAACATTGGTATGAATTCCTTAAGGAGTATCCAGAGGAGTTCATAGCCATTTGCGGAGGAAGAACCATTCGAGAGTGTGTCAATGGTTGTTGAGATGATGGCATTAGTTGTTGGAAGGAGGTATTCCAGGACGATGAAAAGGGCATCACCCATTTTCCGCCAGCGGAGGAGGCCAAGTCCACAGATGCACAGGCCATGTCCCTGACACTCATATTTGAGGTTGATGGCCTCAAAGGGCATCAGGGCAATTTTCCACCGAGTAGCAAAACGTCGGAGCCGTTGATAGAAAGCCTGCCAACCGGTAGGTGAGAGGTCACTGAGTTTGTCCCAACTCGAGATCTGCTTCAGGATATCGGTGACGTTGGGGCCAGAAGCAAACGAAGCAGTCACGGGACGGCTGATGTGTCCAAAATTACGTTGATCATGTTGGATCCATCTTGGGTTGTCCCAATGTTCCACAATGTCCATATGGTCTTCCGCGATGGTGACAGCAAGGGTCGGGTCCACGTCCAATGCCTCAACATCTTCCACTTCCATGAAGTCAAGGCCGCGAACTGGATCACTCGTAGAGATATCGGTGTCGCCAGCATGCCATTGTTGAATGGGCATGCTGAGGTTGCGAAGGAGAGCAGCCCTGTGTCGTGGTGAAGTGAGTGTGGGAGAACAGGAGGTGTGCATAGTATGAGATACGGGGCTCCCAGAGGTAGTAAATGAGGTCCCAGGTGTTGAAGAGGTCCGGCGATGGGCAGCGGCATAAGCTGCATCAGAGTCGTAAGGCTCTGATGTCTGCCAATGGACAGAGGCGTTGGGCCATCTGGTGTTCTGATTTGTAGTAGCATGGGTGGGGTTGGTGGGCACCTGGGTGGACCCCACTGGTGAAGAGAGGTCGCGTGGAGTCGCATCAAGGGCTTGGTCCGTATCGTGGAAGTCGCGGAGGCTGGCATCGAGGGTGTCTGCAGTAGCGCGGAAGGCTTCATCAATACTGAGGGATGCGTGGTCTGGAGGGTTGTAGGGCTCCGCGTTGGCACTGCGGTTGGGCGTGGAGATGGTGATTGATGTTTTGAGCTCCTCAAGGAGGGCCATGACGTCGGACAGTTGTTGTTGCATGGTGTCATGATTTGGTGGGGAGAGAGCTGCGGCAGAGGCTGCAACGAGGACGGTAGACCGTGGCGTCGTGACGGTGGCGGAGGCGGTGACGGGGGCGTCGAATCCTGGCGTCGTGCTGGTGGGGGTGGCTTCGATGATCGCGGCGATCGCGATGAGGATGATGGGTCGCGGCTTATCAAATCTTGCGTGTGTGGCGTCGATGATGCCAAAGCCGGGTTAGACCCGCTGCGCTTGGGGTAGCGACGATGGTCCGTCATCGCGCGGTAGAGACGTAGAGAGAGAGAGAGGTAGCGCCGCCGACGGGTGCGGCGGAAGAGAGAGAGAGGGCTCTATAACCTAATAGTCTCGTAGTCTACTGCTCCCGAGAGGAACGGAAGAGGAGAGACAAGACAATGAGATCTTTACTACGTATTAGTCTCTACCGTACGTTACTAGTTTGCTCGAAATCGATCTCCCTGGCACGATGGTCTGTCCAGCTTTTTTTTTCTTCCCGCCAAAAGTAGCAACTGTGCGTTCTTGCAGGTTCTTGCTTAGACAGTCTCTTATTAGGGCGTAAACTCTCTCTCTGAGAGAGAGAGAGTACAACACCTACGATACCTGCTCCATCCAAGCTCCCGCAACGATCAATCACTACTGGTTGGCATTGCCACTGACGACCGCCGCCAAGACTCGGTACTTTTCCTTCCAACAGCAAGACACCAAACTCTTTAGCAGTAGAGTCCCTTTTCTCCCTTTTTCGGTCCTTGGAATAATTAGCTATTTCAGCATGCTTTGGGTAGACAAACATCGCCCCACCCGTCTTCAACAGCTGTCCTACCATGGCAAGCTCTCGCAGCAACTCACGTCGTTAGCCTCCGATCCCGGCGGACTTCCCCATCTTCTGTTCTACGGCCCTCCCGGCGCGGGAAAAAAGACTCGTATAATGAGTTTGCTACGGCAAGTTTTTGGGCCTGGCGCCGAACGGTTACGCTTGGATAAGCGTACGTTCACCACACCCACCAACCGCACCGTGGAGATCAACATGATTTCTAGCAACTATCACGTCGAAATGGCTCCGGGAGACGCTGGATTGAATGATCGATACGTCATTCAAGATGTCATTAAGGAAATGGCGCAGAATAAAAATATCGCCAACGTTGGATCGTCGAAGGAACACAGCATCTTCGCCTCCAATGACAACAAAAATAACAATGACGATGAAACTACGAATGCAAAGAAGAAGGCGATGTACAAGGTCGTCGTACTTGTGGAGGTTGATAAACTGACCAGACAAGCGCAAGCGGCATTGCGTCGTACCATGGAAAAGTATTCATCGTCCTGTCGGCTGATACTGTGTTGCAACAATCCTAGCAAGGTCATTGATCCAGTGAGATCCCGGTGCCTTGGAATTAGGGTGGCGGCGCCTTCTCACGATGAGGTACGTGCAAGTATCGATTATACACATAGTATGCTCATCTCAGTGCTGCAATGTACAACTGCTTGGCCTTCTTGCATCTCGAATCTCGATTTCCATGGCCATGGACTCTTGGCCATCCTCTAACAATGCTCTCCCCCCTCTAGATCTGCGCAGTCCTAAAAACAGTCTCCCGGAAAGAACACATCACGCTCCACGACGAACTAGCCATCAACATTGCCCGTGCATCCAATCGCAACCTCCGTCGTGCATTGCTCATGTTAGAATCGTGTCATGTCACCACCCGCGATGACTCGCCCAAAGAGCTAAAAGCCAGCACGCCCATTCCGCACGCCGACTGGGAACGATACATTGCCCAACTCGCCGTGGGAATCGTGAACGAACAAAGTCCCAAGTGCTTGATTGCCACTCGAGAGAAATTGTATGAACTTCTCATTAACTGCATTCCCGCCCAAATGATATTGAAAACGCTAGTTTTGGAGTTATTGCCAACGTTGGATGATTCCATCAAGGGGCAGGTAGTTCAGTGGGCAGCTTTCTATGAGCATCGGATTGCATTGGGAAGCAAAGAAATATTCCACTTGGAGGCTTTTATTGCCAAGTTCATGGCCATCTACAAGAAGTATTTAAACGATTTGTTTGGTTGAGGGAGCCAGAGAGTCAATGGAGACAATTAATGGTGCCAACGGCATGTGTGTGCCTGGGGCGGGAGGAGGGCAGGACATGATGATATGAGATCAGTTCACATGAGTTCGGATCCGAATTATGTGCTGATAACTGAGTATGAACGGGAAAAGATATATATATAAATTAAAAAATACGTTGATAATTTCATAATTGCGACTTAAATCTCCATTGCGAATCAAAGCAGACGTTACAATCCAATTGAACTATATTTGGCAATATTTGCAGGATGCATACGGCGCCTCTTGTAAAACAAAACGTACGCTGTTTCTGATTCAACATTAATCGGTAGAGCGGGCTCAACGATATCGTCATCAAACTGCAGCCACAATGGTTCTGCTGATGCAGCGACAGCTCGTGATAGTACATTCGACGCAGATTCTTTTTCCCTCATTCGCCCAATTCTCCATCCACTGCTAGGTGCTATTTCTTCCTCGGATCTGTCTAACGTTGCAATGTCAGCACCATTAAAATTGTATGCAACTTCTTCATCTCCGTCGGGGCTACATGCAGATGCCTTGCAGGTTGCAACATAGTGTCCGCCTGTCATTCCGCCGAAATGATTGACAACACCAACTAGGTCATAAATGAAAGTATCGCCATCAGTCCTCTTCCAGAGTGGAGACTCAACATCGCACCACTCTCTCATATTCAGCCCTGTCAATGGGAAATTAATTTTAGTGGTGATTTTTTCCCTCCAACGGGAGGAGGCATTGAAGCGCTTCAGGTGAAAAGTAAGCAGATCTGGTAAATTCCACAACGTCATACTCTGTTTGCCTTCTCGCTCAACTTTACATTTGGGGCAACGCCAGCAACCAGTTGCGTCTAGCTGCTGCTCTTTGCAAAACTCGGTAAGACATGCGCCAATATGCAGCCCTTTGGCTGCGGGATTCGTTTCTTTCTGAGGAACGCCCAACAATTCGCGACTTCGCTGACAGACGGCAAGATATGGCGGTGTGTAAAGAACTTGTTTCAATTTTTTCCTTGAATCTGGCTTCTCAAACCAGTGCAACACTAGTGCATGCCTTGCATTCATGTAGTTGCCAATTGCGCGAACTAACGAGAACGGGAAAATTTCCTCTTCGTCATTTGCTTCAAGAGCCGTGTTTGCCGCTGTCACACGAATCTCGAATGGAAGACGAGGAATAATCTCCTTCAACTCCTTACCGAGTTTGCGAGACAAGGAAGTAACATCGGTTTCTTTCCCATGATGGATGACAGACTTGACAAACAATTGGTCGCTCTTGATCAATAGGTCGATAGCACGAGAAATTACCCCTCGAGCCTCATCTCTGTCCTTTTCGGCGATTTTTCTGTCTACTGCATCCAATATGTTGCCATTTTCCAAATCATTGCAATGCGATATTTCCAAGAATCTTGATGCTTGAGCGAGGATGTGCGCACCAGCTCTAGCTGTGCTCCATTCATTGTGACATTGAATAATAAAAGATTGGCCGAATAAGTGGGATTTCTTCCTCGCATGATCAAATAATCTGTGATGAACAATAAATTCGGTGGGCTTTGGCCTGGGTGTTGCATGACTATACAATGGGCACACTCGACCTTCGGTGAAACTTTCAATTGTGTAAGTTTCATCCCATTTCAATGCAAAGTTATCGAAGTGGATTTTTACTTTTGTGACTGGTTCTGCTTCCCCGTCTGTAGTGTCAGTTCCACTGTCTTCCTCGATGATTTCAGTCACACTTCCTGAACACCAGTGATTGCGTTGATCGAAAGCATCTACTCGTAGACCCAGTGTAAAATCTTTTGCTGATTTTGGCCAGAGATTACGGGAGATAGTCTTGGCCAAAGGTGTTGGATTGGTATCATAGACGACACATTCATGTTCATCACCATACGCCTTTAAATATTTGTGTACTTCGTTGTTATCCTCATTCTTTATGCAAATAGTGGCCTCTGCCTGGTTGGAATTGTCTGTGCTTATTTCACTAGCAGTAGTTGACGCATCATCTGTCAATTCAGAACCTTTCTGACGATCAATTGGCCTTAGTCGCAGAGTAGATTCGAATGCAATTATCTTTGCAGTTTTTGGCAACATATTATCTCTCGATGAGTACTGAAGAAGTTTCAAGCAAGGACCTTGTTTTTCAGGCAAAGCTGAAACTTTAGTATGAAAATTGACAAAGGAGTTTCCGCTGTCCTGTGTATTACATGCTATATCTTCTCTGCTGTATATTCTCAAATCATTTGCATGAATTCCACTGACAAGTTGTATCTTCTTCCTCAAGTCACCAATGTCAGCAAGACGAGACATGGGTATACTATACTCCTCGAGTATGAATTCTTTGGATGGTGGAGAGAGGTTCACACTCACGACTTTATGCGCCTTCCTCTTGTCCTTCTGCTTTCCAATGTGGAGTAAGGTATTCGGACAATTCAAAGAAGACGCACGCCGCATGACAGTGCACTGAAAAACGACCTCGGCAAAAGTAGGAAAAGGAAGTGACAAAATGCTGAAGGGATCAAAATTTCTGCTTGAATGATTGCATTCAGGACATGTCACTCGATTGTATACTTGGCCCATGGAAAGATCTGATATGATAGAACGGTTGCGTCGAAGGAATCGTCGCCATGCTTCTTGACCAAGTCTTGAAAGTTCAGCCTTCTCAATAAATCCGTCTTCAAGTGCATCCACAAGGGGTTTCTTCCTCACTCTGTTACCATCCTCGTGAAGCATGTCAAACATGTCATTAATCAACTCTTGAGCATCCTGTTGGTCTGTTCCGCAGTATTGCGAGCGACATTTTGCCAGCGAAGCACGGAATTTCTGCGGAGCGCGTGCCCCATATTTTCCACTCCACATGAGTCGTAGCAATTCAGAGAAATCTTCTAGTATCTTACCACCAGTTCCCAACGGATTATCTCTATTGAGATCCCCGTTTACAATAAACTGTCCACTCAATAGATAGGATCGCAATAGTGGCAAATAAGACATGCACTGCCAACCGGAATTCGCATAGCAGGTATTGCCCAAATTTATCAAGCCGCATGCACCGTACGATGGAAATAAGCAAATAGGATTGCTAATGGAATCCGCCGAAGCGTCGGTTACATCTTTTTTCCTGTTTCCCGTAGACAACCGTGATTTTGTCTCGAGTTTCGTCTCGCTCGACGAGTTGAGATCGTTGTTTGATTCACTCTCACGCATATTGCTTGCTGTCATCCGTCCTCTCACTGCCAAGCGGTCTGAGTTCACATCAATCCATTCCTCTTGGTCTCCAGCATGGTCGAAAAAATAGACACGTATTTTGGTGTTTTCTTTGAAATGATCCCTGCTACCATTCGCAATGCCACTCTCAATTGATTTATCAGGATTTGACACATTGGAATTGTTGTCGACATCAACAATAATCGCCTCATACCACCGACCTGTAGAATCCATAGCGTCAACAGCTTGTCGTATGATCGGTGTTTTCAGCGGTTCGCCATTGGCATCTAATCCGCGAATCAGATTTCGAAACGTGTCATCCTCACTTGAAATTATTTGAGCGGTCGTTGCTTTGGCTGCAGCCTCGCGAGGCCATGTAAAACTGCTGTCCTTGTTAATAACTGCAAATTCAACCAGTATGCGCATTCCATCCGACAATCCAGCACTCGCAACCGACTTTTGGCTAGCAAACGATTCCCATCGTTCCGTGTACTTCTCATACGATAATGTGGAGACAGGGACTTCAGCAAATCGGTCCTTACAAAGAAGAACCCATGGGCCATAGCGGTTGCCAGCAAGAGACGCGTTAGAATCGAATTTCCAAAGCCTGCATTTGCCTACGCCATTGCTATCACGTGCCTTTGCATGGTGAACAGGAAGCCGAACAACAATCTCAGCAAATAAACGCCACAGAGGTTGATCTGGCATTGCCATGACTCTGATAGACATTGTGCCAGTATCTCCTCGTCGATATGGTTGATGAGGATCGCAAAGTAAACAGTGAAGTACCCAAGGATGAGTAGAAACTCGAACCGACGCCGGTATTTCTTTAGGATAGTGCTGCTTGATACTCATTGAGAACTCGGAGTCTGGTGGAATTACTTCTACGGATTCATCATGAATAGAAACAACGTTGCAATTCACACCTCCGTTCATTTGCGCCTCATTGTTCTCTTTATTCGGGAGAACCATTCTCGGAAGTGGTGGTCCACCACCATACATCTCGTACAGAACATTCCAAACACCAGGAGGAACTAAAATGAAATCCTCTCCGTAAACTAGGGAGTGTTTCATTAGTTCATACGAGCCACTTGATCCGGATAGATTTTGGGAGTCGAGAGAACGATCGATCAATAGTTCCGTCGAGATTTCATTCGGTCTTTTGACCGAACGTGGCATACTGCTATTCTTTCGATCGACACGTAATGCTTGGTTCCACCCGGTATAATCTACCCATTTGTCCCACCACTTCTTGTCTATGCAATAAAGCACTCCATGTCCCATGCCACCCATTCCATCCGTACCACCAATGCCTCCCCATACATTGTTCAGGTCGCCTACGGCCTCAATTACTTCATCCGAAGAATGGTCAGAATCATTATTCATGAAGATTCGTCTCAAGCTTACCCGAGACGGGGTGGGGGGTCCACCACCATTTTCGTGGATTGGTTTGTTGACCTTGTCTGTTTGTCGCAAATTCCAGTCAATCCATCGTTGCGCCACGAGCTGGCATTCCATTTGCGCCGTTGGGAGAATTCCCGTGCCAAACAATTGTTGCATGACAGTGTCTAAGATCTTGTCACTGAGGGAAACATCGGCCCACATCGCAAACTCGTTCATTGACCAGGACTGTCGACCAGTACCAACGTTGGATACGGTGGAATTATTAGTGCACATTGTGCAACAATGGACGAAAGTATCAATCTGTTTTTTTTCGCTGCGATTTAGATTAGCAGCAAAGGATGAATTCGATCTCCCGTTCCGCGAAGCCTGAAGAAGCGCTTCTTTCACTTTTTGGCATTTCAACGTCAACAATTGTACCGCCTCCTCCTCTTTCGCATCATTAATATCGAGCAAATTAACAAGTCGACGCACCCCGTAGTCGACACTTATATCATGCGACAAGTTTTTCTCCAGCGATTCAGCCACCAATGTGGCAAGAATCTCGACGGAAGTCTTGACGTCGATAAATAAAGGAATCCGTTCCGTTGACAGAAATTCAAAGTTTGAAGAAGCGGGAAGCATCACATCATCATAGTAGTAATAATACGACAGAGAATCGAATGAAAAGATCACATTCTCATCGACTTCTAATAACCACGTCGGTAGTCCTCCGGCAGGATGAGAAGCAAGGATTGAATTCAATTCCCTCGGCGGCAGAAGTAGAAAAAACAAGAGATTCAACTTCTGTCGCCGTGTTCCCCGCAGTGCCATGGAGATTAAGAAACATATTGATGATAAGTTAACTCCACACGGTTCATTAATTCTGAGACTCGGTAGGTCGTATACTTCAGACAACGGAGTGAACGACGGAGGTCGCGGAGGTCCAGGTGTACTCCTATTGAATTTCAATGCAGAAAATGCTGCTTTCAATTGTTGACCTTTCACTACAGCTTCCTCAACAATTGTCATATTATTGACGTCAACGGTTATACCCGCCCCCGCGGCGCTAAGCTTCGCAATTTCCGCAATGTAATCCCATCGTATTTCGGACATGTACAACAATAGCAGGTACGCTGATCCATAGACGTCGATTTTTTCGATCGCTTCTACATCTGATGGCTGAGTGCAATCCTCGTCAGTAGAAGTATGTGCTGCTTCGATATCCGAGCTAACGTTTCCATCGAGAATGAGATGTTGTTGTTGCCATCTAGAAGATGCTGGGAAGCTACGCCTGCGGTATGGTTCATTGTTTGTTGTTGTGGACGACGAAAATTTGGAACCATGATGGCTTCCTCCAGAGGTGGCTCTTCCACCACCACCACCACCACCACCACCGCCGCCGCTAACATTATTATATAAACCGACGGTGGAGGTCATACTTTTTCTTGCGTCCACACGTAGTTTCCGTAAACAGTGGCCACCCCCTTCGAAAATCTTTCGCATCATGGTAATATCTATCAACCTATCCTTCTGATAAATGGTCTTCGATAGCTGTGTCCTATCAAAAGACTCATCAAGTGCCGGATGGGATCGATATTGTTGTTGATCACGTCGATGCTGATGACTTCCATCGGCGTCCAACGATGAGGGTGAGGATGAGTATCCCACTAATCTTCCTACCGTTTTCGTCAACGAGAACCGACTTTGACCATTACTACTACTACCACTACCGCTTTCATTTGAGAGACTGTTAATGTTGCCTCTGTTACCAGGATTAGTTCCACCCATAACACTATCACCATTATTTCCTCCTCCTCCTCCAACTCCTCCTTCGGTATTATGATGAATTGATCGAAAGGCATCTTTTACTCGACGTCGAATGAATGATACCTCCACCGGGGAAAGGTTATTTATCATTTTTGATATTGTTGCATCCAGTGTGGAGTGCATATCTTGCGGGTCTAGTAGATTGGGGGAGAGAGTAGTAAATAGATATTCCCAATATGGATCAATGTTACTATTGTTGGTATTTTCGGTGTTGGTTTCGTCATTATTGATGTCGCTGCGACGTTTTGGTTGAGCGGCGGGTAAAGATGATGCATCCAACGACGGCTGACGAAGAGGTGGATGACAGCTCATGGAGCTATTGATATCCCCCCCTACATTACCATGCCTTAGAGAGGATTGTTTCTCGCCTGCAAATTCCTTCTCGCCGGATGACTCTTCTCCGACTCCTCGGCTTGCCACCTTTTCAGACTTGATCGATGTGATTAATTCAGATGAAAAAGATGAGACGGCCATGACAGATGAGAACGATGAGACCTCCTCACCAGATGATGCAGTTGCATGTGAATTAATTGTCGTGGTTGAATTACGGATTGAGTTGGTATTCTGTTCGTTGGCCGTTGCGCTGTCGTGAAGCTGGCTGTGCATTGTGTCCGCCTCAGCGTTGCTTTCTACTGATTCCTGGATCATGGCGGCCATCGCGTGACATTCCTGCGGTCGTCGTTGATGCAAATTCTGCCGTTGACGACGTGGAGGGCTGTCCGCGATGAGACTGCGGGTGCTGCTCGGCTCTACTGACGTAGTCTTGGATGTTGTGCACCCCATGATCCTCGCTCTCTTCTCTCTTGGTCTTGGTTGTTCACTGCCTGTGAGATATGGAATAAATCACACGATTCACGCTGCCGACGCCGATGATTGAGAGATCACTTTCGTTTCCAGCACTCCTTGCAATTGTTCCGTTTGATCGGATGAGACATCCAATTAGAAATCGAAAACATCAACTCAGTTCATGTTCATGAATATCATGAACAGTCATGGTGTAGTGGTTCAACACAACACTGTCTGTTCGTATTTTTTCCTAGGTAGTACTAGATAGGGGAAAGCAACAGATCCTCCATCCTAGTACCTACCTAGTACTCTACGTAGGTACGATATCTGCAGCTGCAGACGTGGCGACAGACTACGAAGAGCTACGAAGTGTTGTTTTCCGCAAGCCAGTCGCAATGCTGTCGGCATCCTAATAATAGAATGATTCAATTAATTATTCAACGAAGATCAAAATGCTCCATTGGTATCATCGTATCCAATGCTGCATCCCTGCATCGTCTTGGTGGTCTTGCACCCGCACCACAACTACTAGCCGCCTCTGCAATATTGCTAAGAACAGGAAAGGCTTGCCGAGTGTGTCCACATGTGGGTGTGGCGGCTTCGCTGGATTGCGGCTCATCGAACGCTGTTGCTTTCAAAACCACCGGGAGACTCATCCATATATCTACTCACCATTTGAAATCCATGAATGACGTTCACGTTACGATGGAAAGTAGTGGATCAAACACTGCCACCACAGAACAAACGAGCAAAACGAACACATCATGCTCGCAGGGAACTTCGACAACAACGACGACTGACCACGACGAGGAAGAAATGGAACAGGAAGACATGTTTGTTACTGCAGATCCCGTATTGGGACTAGGAAATAGCCGAGAATGGGGAGGACCACGACGGGGCGGGTCGATGCCGGAACCCACCCGGTTTGGTGATTGGGAGAGGAAGGGTCGATGCACGGACTTCTCCTAACGTCGCTTTCGTTCAGAGACAACATCTGTTGTTTAAGCGAGAGAAAGAAAACAGATATAGTGCGACATTGCCACACATGCGGTGATAGATGAGATCGCTGGGTTGCCACTGCTGACAGCGACTGAGTGTGAGAGAGAGTTGTCCCTATCGTCTACTATCATCCAATTCGTGCATCAGGAACAAAAAAAACAAATACACACAAATACGTACTATCCATCCAAATCTTTCAAGTATGTTAACGTTTGATTATCCATCGTCGATCATGGGTTGTTCATTATAGGGGGGGAGGGTGCTGCTTTCGTGATATCTTCTAATTCGAATCGTGAGATGAAAAGGACTAGTTCTCATCAATTTTATCTACATAATTCACTTGTATTAGACCAAAGGTGATATAGATTGGTATTAGGTGCCAGTTGCCACCTTCCCCCCAAATATGGTAATAGTTGACCCCAGGATC
>JALLBB010000254.1:0-18898 GCA_036939735.1 Discostella stelligera | reverse complement strand
AGTTTGAATAGCTCAATTGGCTCTTTTTGTTTGCTGCTCCATGTCTCCAAATCCATCCCACTTACTCCTAAGTGCCATTTACAGCTTGTTGTTGCTACCGCTTTTATGATAATATTATATTCTTGACCAGATGCCAATGGGGGTGGCTAAAATCAACATCATGTTGATAATTGTGTGATGCCAACAATACAAAATCCTTTCAGTCTGCAGATATATATATGACTGTCCAACCATAAACCAGACCAATAGGTTTTGGCGGGAAGGAAAAAAAACGGCAATAACAACAGATTTGTGTGACCATTTTGAAGTATGTAGAAACATTAAGAAAATTGATTTTTCTTATATCACATTATTTCTTCTCCATTCACACGGAGGACTTTGTATTTTATATTCGGAATAGTTTTTTGTTTTCAGTAGAAACAGCAAAGATTGACAAAATTGTGAGGGGACAGGTGTGCAGTCTGTCTGACTGGTCTTTTCTTACCCACCAAAACCTATTGGTTTGGTTTATGGTTGGACAGTCTTATATTTGTAGTAACATGTCTTATCAAGATTTTAAGAGCATCAAACTTGCCCTCACACTTCATACAACAATATTTTGGGATAAGGGTGGTGGTGATTGAGGTTTAGCCACCATTTTTGACCTGTATATGATTGAAAATTGATCAACAATGACATAAGAACATTGTTTGATGATGGTCATGCTAGACAATTTTGCTTGCCTCCATTTTTTTACCCTGGTTTCTATCAACACTTTGGAATTTCAATCAGAACTGCAATCAAATGGATGAGCAGCCACTGCTTTACTTCAATACCTACAGGTGATGATGGTACAGGACCATATTGTGTTCAATACTGGCACAATGACACTTGCCCAAACCAGTACCTTCTCACCTTTTGTACGGGCGCGTCTTGCCACAGATTTCAATAGCAATACACCAGTGCCTGTATCCATACACTCTCCACTCACTTACCAAGCAGTGTAGATTTAAATGCCCTGCACACGGAATGGCAGTCATGGTACTACTCCTCTTTGGCACTATCATAGTAGAGGGATTTTGGATTTGTTTTTGAGGATTGTCATACCTCACTACTGGATTCCTTTGTAGAAAAATCAGTATGAGGTGGTGGGAGAGTTTTTTTACAGCAGAATACAATTATTTTATTATTACCTTACTTGCTATCACTATACTGGAACACCCAATTGGTAAACTCAATGCAAAACAGGAGTACTGCTAGTCAGGACACTAAGAAAGAGGATAGTAAAGAAATCAATTGATGGGGGGTTGTTCTTTTTAGTGCTAATTATTACTCTGAGTACTAATTAGTAGAGGATCCAGAGAATAATCAAGAAGAACCAGTTGCATCAGATGGAAATATTGGGGTGATGAACAGATGACCTTGGCAGCCACGTTGCACATCATAAGCTTAGCAGCATGAGGGGTGATCTCATTCCATTTGTGGAAGCCAGATATCAGTAGCGTTATTGATTGCCAGTGATACATTTTATATGATTCCATCTATGATAATGTATTTGAAATTTTTCAGTACAACCTAATGGGCCTTCCAGCAGACTAAGATTGTACCCCCTGCATCTGGTAGGGTTGAAGACCCCCTCCAGACACAAGGATGTTACCCAAATCCCAATTAGGCTGCCATGAGGGCGCCAAGTTAGTCGTTGGTGTAAGGTGTTATATCACAAAATCATCTTCCAATCCCTCTTCCTTGCATGACAGGGTGATTCCATTGAATGATATGCCAGGAGAGAGTCTTCCCCTGTGAATAGTCCCTGAAGTGCCCTTTTGCAAACATTGTGATTGAACTTCAATTTTCTACGCAACACCAAAAACCTTAATACACTGGACAATTGCTTCAAGTACAAGCTTACTAATGATCTAGAGTGTGTCAAAATCAAAGAACATTTTTATGCACTAGATATCTTGCAGTTTTGATATAAATGTGATGACTTCCCTTAGGACATTTGCTATGTGTCACAAAAGTCATATTTCTGTACCAGAGAAAAAATCTTAAAACACTTGATACGGACTCTTTCTCTTTAACCAATAGTGTTGCATCTGATTATGCACAAAAACAAAAGAGAAGGGCTTTTTTCTTTCAGTTTTGACTTGGCCTCCATTTAAAGAAAACAGGCTGACATGTTTTAAATTTACTGTGTCTATGTAAAGTGACAGTCTTTTACAAAGGTTTGTTCAACGTTGTGTTCTGTGCAGTCATCTCCTTATTTATAGATAAGAATGAAATTGTTCATCTTTATTTAAATTATTTCTTGTTGAATTTTCTGATGCACTGTGAATGCTAATTTATATCGATTCTCCTTTTTTATTCTTTTATGATTTGATTGTATAGAAAATAGTTAAGGATGATATACATCTTTATATCTGTGCAAAAACTCATCAATGTACTATTGATAAGATTAAGGCTGTGGTGAGAGTCAATGGTACAATAACAAAAGTCAAAACTTTTTGTAGGCTCACTTCATCCACATTGAACTGTTGATGTTATATTATACATTTATGTAGCTTTTTACAACAAACAACAGATCAAGGTACTGATATGATATTGGCGCTATCTAGATTATTGTAAACCATTCATTGATGTGTGTTCTAATTCAAAATTTGTTGACATCATGTCCAACTTTTTATTTAAATTGATTCCATTATCATCCCAACTGCAAAACTTGATCATACAGAAAATAAATCACACAATGAGGTACATCTCTATTAAAGTTGATATCAACACATGTTTTCTGCTGTAATTCATTTCCCCAACTTCATCAATATTTATTATTTTACCAAAGGCAGGGGTTAGGAAGATATTATATTATGCAGCAAGGAACATTATCAACAATCGTACAAAATAGAAAGGTAGAATGAGGGTAAGTATAGAACTTACTTGTGAACTAAGTAGGTTGAGAGAGACAAAACAGAATATTGTCTTGATACTTATTTCATGTGTAAGTCTAGCAGCTTCTGCTTCAAAAAAGTAACACCACTGCAGTCGACCGTACACATCCCAGAGTACAATTTCATATCGATACCAGCCTCACAAAAGATGAATGGCCGTGATATTGCAGTAGTGTCGGCAATACTTATCATGTGATGGGTTGGAAAGAAATTTTACCAACTACCTCCTCCTCAAACAGATCCACCGTCGCCCCAGGTAGTTTCACTTGCTCCAACACACGCACATTCAAGTTGGTAGTTGATAGCACAACATCGCCTTCCACCTTCTCACTACGTACATGCGGTACTTGCGCATACAATTTCAATGCCGGCAGACTGTCACCAACACCACCGTCACCATTCTCCTTGAGAATCAATTCTCTCGTCTCCATTTGCAGTAGTAGGAAAGGATAGAGTGGTTCCTTGAACAGTCCCCATACCCAAAGACCATCCTTTGGATCATTCGGATCCTCGCTCAATTTCCATCGACTCCCAGCGAGTTCCAATGTCATTATTCCTCGTTCAGATTCAGGATCGGAAGTGTCGGTCGTCGTCGACTTCGCATCTGAGCTTCGGCAAGTCGGACGGAAGAACCCCTGCGGAGGCTCGTAGCCCTCCTCTTCGATGAAATGCCCTTCCAAAACAAATAACGTCGGTCCGCGAAGTTTTCTTCCCCTGGTGGTAATCGCGCCGTCCAACAGTAGACGCAGCCTCCACGTTGTCTCTTCTGTCAGAGTGGTCGATTTCTTTGTACCGTCTGTTGAATATGATGCTGCTGCTGCTGTCAACGACAGTCTTCTATCCTGAATCGATGCGGGCGATGATGTTATGATTTTATTCATCGTTGTCCGTCTATTAATAATAGAGCTACTAGCGTGCTTATAATACATGGCTTCGCGATGATTGGGATTGTTCATTGGTCCCAGCGAGAAGGCTACGACGACGGCTTGGCGACGACGTGCTACTACAGCCGCGAGGGAAGAAAGCAGAAGGAAGACCACTGCCAATCTCCTACTAGTCGTCATTGTCGTCGTGTTCAATCTACCTAATAATATTAGTTGCCAAATCTAGTTTCTATTATTTGCTGGAGCTGGCTACGAGCTACGATACCATGGCAGTCTTGAGCACCCCAAAAAGGTGGAAGAAACGACTGTTTGACACAACATTTTCCACTTCCATCTCACAATGACGTCATCGAACGAATTCCCACGCAGCTCTTGGCTGGACCCTCGTGCAGTCAGCAGCCAGCGGACGCTGACGATGCGAACAAGATCTGCTGCACGCTGGTGCTGCTAGCTGGTGCAGGACGACGTCGCCCAGAGGAATAAAACAACAACAATATCGTCTCATTCCTATCCAGCACCAAGATGGCGGCCTCAACTAGAAGAAGAGAATCAAAGAGGAGAAATGCTTGTCAATTGACCCCCACGGCTGCTGCCGCCACCGCTGCGAGCGTCCTGGCGGCCACCGCCGTCGTCTTTGGAAGCGGCGGCGGTGCTGACGCGTTCGCCATCCTGCCGTCGCCGTTACTACTAACACTAGCAGGGCACTCATCGTGCGCCCATACAAAGGCAATGTCGCCAATTTCGGTAAACCGAGGGAAATCATGTGTGATGGTGCCGCGAGGCGTCGTAGATGCTTCACACAGCAATAGTGAAAACAATGGCTCCAAAGACTCGCCTCGAGTTCGGGCAAAGGTAAAGATGACGCCAACGTACTCATCTTCTCCTCCGTTGTTGCCAAGACTTTCACAACAACAAGAATTATCTCTCCTCCGTCGTATGCGAGACTATCCCTCCCATTCGGAAGAATCGCAATCGGCGCGACAACTGCTCTTGCTGCACAATTTGCCCTTGGTTCGATCGATCGTTACCAAATTACTAAAGTCCAGGGGAATGGAAGCGCGAAGGATGCGAAACACATCATCGCCGATATCGCAACCCCTACAACAAACTACTCGTCAGAGACAAACGTCGCTTGCGCATGAGGACTTGCTCCACGAGGGCACGATCGGTCTCGCGGAGGCCATCGACAGGTACGATTTGGACTACGCTCCTTCCGCCGAAGCGGAAAAGGGAGGCGGCAACGTCGAAGGGGGAGGAGCGGCGCGTCTCGGGACATACGCAACGTACTGGATCCGCGCACGCGTCCTGCGGGCGATGCAACGGGGAGAGCATTCCCTCCTTCGCTTTCCCGAGCACGCCGTCCAGGCATCGCACAGGCTGGCGAAGGCGGCGAGGGAAATGGGGTTGCCGTGGGATGAGGTGGCCATGCTCGCAGCGGAGCAACGTCGTGACAATTATTTGCAGGATGATGCGCATGGAAAGCTAGACTCGATAGTGGATGGTGCAAAGTCAGATGTCCTTATCCAAAACGAGCTACGAGAGAGGCTCCGCATCGCAGCTGGGATAGCCACCGACGGACTCTTTCGAGATGCAGTGCGCGTTCGGTCCATGAGCCGTGCGAGTTCTACCACGCCGTTGGAACCATGGATGTTTTATTCTCCCTCTTCATCCGATCATGCTTCAACTGCCGTGGATGGTATTGCTATCGACGATGATCTTCTTGGGCAGGAACATATTGTTGAGATGCTGTCCAAGTTCCTAATTCCGAGGGAGGTTGAGGTGTTGAGTCTGAGATATGGACTTGTCTCTCCTTTCTTTCCGTCGGAAGTCCGTTTGGAAGTTGTCGATGAGACCGACTTGCTGTCACAGCCTGCGGTACGGTCTGGAGCTGTTTATCGCGACTATGAGGCCGAGGCTGAGGAGGAATTGTTCGGACCTGGGGGCATGCTGTCACACTACTCCGAAACACCCAGCACCGAAGATGACACGACAAGAATGTCTAGTACAACAACTGGTATTGGACAAATGGCGAACCCGTCAGTGACGATGGCGGTTGCTACATCCAACACTCCTCCTGGCCTGCCGACAAAAGCCTCACTTCTTCCATTTCGGGAAATCGGTAGGCGGATGGAGTTCTCGGCGGAATACTGTCGGAGAACTTGCTCGGCAGCCTTGGTCAAACTGGCCCGCGCCGCAGAGGAGGGTCGATTGGAAAAATGGAGCTAAAAAAACCTGCCCCACGTGAAGAGAACCGAAAAGATCATTGTCTCAAGTAAAAGCCGCCACAGCGATACGGACGGGACTAGGAAGTACCAATAGTGGCATTAGAGTACAAATTAAAACAGAGAATTGTCTTGGTGACGTCTCGTCAACTTTTTGACCTGAAGCCCAATAGATACTGTTCCTTGGCAATTACGGACTTCGTGGTAATACATCCAACCTCGCTCTTTGTCAGCTCCGGCCACTACCCTCGACATGCCAATTACAGTTCCACTTGGGATTTTTAAGGCAACAGTTTTGCCCGTCTGCCTATTGACGAACCTCATCAATTTTCCTTTCTTCGAGTCACCAAGAGTGAGGATTAGCCGAAGCTTGCTCTTGAATCGGTCGCGATGGAAAACAAACTTTCCGCCTCCTCCCTCAAGAAAATGGAACACCCACACTTTCGTAACAATTCCGCTGAATGCCATTTCAATCCAATCAAAGAATTTCGAGAACATCGCAATGTTGAACATGATTGTCATGATACGGAATAGGTGAGATCCATATGTGCTAATTGAAAGGCTTCTCCTCGCATTCTCATGTTTGGCTGTAAAGAAGTTCGACTCTAGTGTGAGCTCATCAATTACTGCGGAAATTTCCTCAGCTGTCCCGATGTTATACTTAAATCCATAAAGACCTTTCCGAACAATATCTTCGAGACATTCTTCATTCATTTGCTCGTATCCTTTATCATAATGAATCATCGGACGCATTGATGAAATGATGGTGGCAAATTTGTCGTCGCGACTTTCATATTCTTCGATTTCACCCCCTTCAGAAACAATACTCTCATCATCACCAAGATAATCCTTCTCATCATCCCGAAAATACCTATCATCCATTAGAAGAATGGTAGATGGATCAAAAATTTCGTCCTCTTCACAATCGGATTTGTCCATGGTTTGATTTGGTGACACAGCATCTGAACCTGCAGGTGTTTTTTAAATTTCAAACTCAAGTGTTTGTTTCAGGTTGAGGATCAAAATTCTCGTCATAAATCTCAGGTGGTGTCAAGGAAGTGAATAAATCGCGTTCGGAAGGATTAGTTGAAACAATGTTTCCTTTGAATCGAGGATCAACATTTTCGCAATCGACCGAGACAAATGACATTCTGAAGCCTTGGGAACATGTAATTCGACTACTTGAAGAGCAGCCGCCCATTCCAGTAACGAAAGTAATCTTGCCTCCTCGGTCGATTCACGACATTAGTAAATTGACGCGCGAGGAGAAAGAAATGACGCCTCAGCAAAATAATGAAATAGCTCTACTAGGACGTGGGTATCCTCTTATTCAGCGATTTATGCCATATGCAGAGAATAAATCACATGCAGAACAGCTCCGACATCACTACGTGTTTGAAAAGGCGTTCCCTAACTGTCAAGGTTGTTTCAGCGTCACGCAGACCGACGGAGAAACAATCCACTGCAATCTTTGCAATACGGATGTGAAAATTGTAGCTGCATCCCATCTGGGAATTCATCTAAGAAGTTGCATTCGTGTTCGTATGGATCCTGTGATCTGCCTCAAGTGTGGTGCGAACTGGTCTGATCTTACAAGGGGAATTGTTGATACTAGTCATTATGCTTTATGTGAAGATGTTGAATCATTTAATGCAAAAATTGAGTGGATCGTGGATGTTGCGGAACTCGTAAGACATCTACCCCCTCAACGCCTCGTTTCATCTATCGGGATCAACCAAGCTGGATACACTGGTGGGCCTGATGGTAAATTTGGTCAAAAGGAAACATGCCGTATGTTTGATTATGTCAATTCAAAATTGTGGTATTATGGGCATAAGGGTGTAAAAAGTACCTTTCAGGGACCGAGACGCGAACGTCTCCTCAATGTGGTCAATAACCTTCGTCGGAATTTGATCCGACCCAAATTGCCATTTCCTCTGCTTACATTTGATGGCATACCGGAGGAGGAGGTGAGCGCTTTAACGTTGAATAGTCTTATCTCAGATCCTTAACTGTAACATAGTGTCAAAATGACATGCCTTTTTATATGTTTGCGTCAGACACGAAAACCTGCAGTGCTTCTTAACTTGAAGCGGATGAGTGGTCTAAAGATGTTATGGGATGAGTTCAACACTGGGATCAGCGGAAACAAGGCTGTAAGATTCTTTACAGCATCTGACAAGAGTAAAAATCGTGATTACCAGAGACGCTTCGAACTGGGTAAAGCTATTACATACTGCCTAAATTTCTCGAAAATTTGACGAAAGACCACCAAGGAAGGAATTTGCGGTATCTACAAGAGCCACCAGTATCCAGGTTGGAAGGTATGCTGCGTGCAGGTTCTCTAACTCAGCGTGTACAGTTGGCAGAATCAACGCCAGCCGCAAACCATGCAGTGAATGTTCCAATGAAAATTGCTGCACCGAATGTGGCAGCAAAGAAAATGGCTCCAATGAAGAAGAGTGACCTCAAGAATGCGCAGGTGATCACTTTGTTGGAAGAATCTGAGTCTGAAGAAGAATTGGAGAATTCCTTGGCTACATCTGTTCCAATTCGTACTCTAGTGGGAAGCGGTCGAGCAGCTGCCCAAAAGAAGGTCAAATATGCGGAGTTGGACGACGAATCTGAGTCTGAAGAAGAATAGTCCGCAGAACACAAAATCTAGCAGGAGTAAAATCCTATTGAATCTCTTTTCACATCACGACTTCATCAGATGAAGCGGACGCCCTTCGAAGAAACTCAATAAAATAATAGTACTATGTTACCTTTGGCTACTCTCAACCCACAATACAGGAATCCCAAAACTATTCAGCCTGCACAACAGCTTCCACCAGCACAACACACACCGTTATCCACACAGGACAACGCCCACATTCTACATCATGTTCACACAGGGATTCACCCATGACATAGAGTTCAGTCAGAAAAAACAATAGAAGACAGGATAACGGCATGATAATCATCTGCCATTCACAAAATAATATGATTCACCTTGTTTTTTGTTTTGTGAGCAACAAGGATCGCTACCTCTTTTTTCCCTCTCATTTCTTCCCAAGGTGATGTAGGAATCAGTATGATCGGTAGAAACATTCGTATCTATGTCGTGCGGTAATTATTTCTCAGCAGTTCTCTAAAATGGAGCTCCGCCAACAGTCGAAATCACCCACCAACACCACAACATACCAAGCTATCAAGCCACACCGGCACCGTCCTGACTCCTGATCACTGATCATGGGCTTGTCGCCTGACGGAGACTTCATTGCAAACTCTGCTGCTCTACCCTTCGATAAGGGTCGCAAACAAAAACCAAATGGCAGAAATTCCATCGTCGACAAGTCGTCGCTCATGCTCATCGTGGTCGACAACTTCATCGCTCTGGCATGGGCTAGGGTTGTTTGGCGAATCCTACCTTCTCTTTTCTGTCGGCACACTGCGTCCTTTATGGGAGGTTCTCTACCCCTCGTGTTTTGATGATGCATATGCTAACAACAATGATGACAACGAAGATCGCCAATGCAACCGTCACAGCTATCAATCCATTACCTATTCCGTCGTATTGGGTATCATTGTGGGGATGTTGGTGCTCGGAATCCTCGCGAACACCATCGGCAGACGTCGCGGCAGTATCATAACTGCAATGCTCATGTCGGGGGGTGCATTCTGCTTGACTTTCGCCAGTATTTTCTTATCGCACGCACCATCGGTTCTGTTTCCCGTCCTGAGCACGTCGCTCTTCGTGTTTGGAATTGGTGTTGGAGGAGAGTACCCCCTGAGTGCATCCTCGGCGAGCGAGCGACAGATGGCAGCAGCCGCGAAGGAACGACATCGACGACACCAGCAACTGCGCCTGCGAGGGATCATATCTGATACGTTTGACGATGACAATCAAATCGATCAAGTAGTGACTCCTCGAAAGAGTAACACAACATCCAGGGCAAAGAAGAATGAAAAAGATTGGAATGGAGGCAAGGCCGAGCCTCTAATTCTTGTGGGAGAAGATAAGCCTCGCACCGCAACTGCAACGACAGCTAAGACTCCTCCGTGGCAAAAATTACAGATCCAACATCATCCAAAACAGCAGCAGCAGCAGCAATTACGTGACATTGCCAGTTTTGGCTGCGAAACTGAAATCGTCACTCTCCCCCCCGCGCAAGCATCAACTCCAATCTTCATACCCGGAGGGAAACTGGTAGACAAATATTTTTTTCCGTCTACTAACTCATCCATTTTGTATGACGATTGTAAAAGTGTCGCCACCAACAATTCAAGCGCGTTCAACACTTGTAGAGGTCGAGAAGTGCTAATTACATTTAGCATGCAGGGAATGGGAATATTTGTCAATTCGATATTGCTCGCTGTTTTGCTTTTGATTACAAGGAGGACGGCAAAAGACGAAGATAATGCCGACCATGAACAGGATAGATATTATTTCGACACTTTCTACTACGAACACGCGACCCTGCTGAATATTTGGAGAGCAACCTACGCGATTGGGGCAGCCATCCTTGCGTATGTTCTAGTATCAAGAATTATCTGGCTGACCGAAAGCGAAGTCTGGAAGCAGGAGAAAGATCGATCGCTGGAACGACAACGGCGCCAGCAACATCACCGTGAGGTTGGCACAGAATTTCAGCCGCCGCAGCTCCCGCTGGGAAAGGATGAGAAACAAACAAAAATAAAGAAAGAGACGGTGAAACATGATCCGAAAAATGAGGAACCCGTCATTTCTCCAACAATGTCATCATTAACCTTGAAGAGCGACTTTGACCTTTTGGGTTCGACGAACCTCGATGGATGCGGGTTAGTGCCGGCTGTTCGGACAATGGATGATGGCGACGACGAAGAAGGGGGCAGTAGCGGATACAGATGGTCAACACCATCATCACATGTGAAGTTATTGTTTCGACATTACGGAGTTCGTTTGCTCGGAACAAGTATGACATGGTTATTATGGGATATTGCATATTATGGAAATAAACTCTTTCAGTCAAGTGTTCTGATTGCTCTACTTGGCGAGAACGTATCCTTAGTTGGCATTTCTAGTGGTGAGTTGATACACGGACAAGGAATTGAAAGCACATTTCGCGATATTATCAATTCATTATCTTTGTTCTCATTCCGTTTTGGTCCGTCATTTTTCCGGTAGCTGCTGCAATCAACGCATTTGTTGCACTGATAGGATACTATGCAGCAGCTGCTATTGTCGACGACCCTGATTGTGGGCGTCTTACACTCCAACAAACTGGACTAGCCATCACTGGAACTCTCTTCCTGTTATGCGGGTCTTTCAGGGATCAACTTTCCTCATCGTGGTTGGTAGTCATGTATTTAGGGAGCTCCTTTTTCGGCCAATGTGGACCGAACTGTACTACCTTTTTAATACCAGCAGAAGTATTCCCTACCAACATGCGAACAATGTGCCACGGTATATCGGCATCGGCAGGAAAAGTAGGGGCACTGATTGCATCTATCCTCTTCAACTTTGTCAGTGACAGAGATTTCTTCATGATATCCGGTTGCGCTTCGTTCGTAGCCCTTGTTGTTACCTTCTTCACCATACCTGATACGACAACACTCGATTTGCACGAAATCGACAGACAATGGGCATGCATTGTTTCACGAGGAGAATCAAAATACGAAGGACCGGCTATAGCCCCGGAACATTTGTCGTTTTATGAGAGGAACCAAAATATATTATGTTGCAGAAAGAGATAATCAATTGAGTAGAAATATTGATTTTTTGTTATTGACTTTCTAAACCTATGATTAAAAAACTAGGCTCTTGTGATTCCAAGTCAAAGTCTTCGATCTCTCAAAAAACGAAAGTAGGAGTGACCTGGAACATCATATTTCACAAGGTCATGACTGTCGCATTCAAAGTTTCCCGACGCAGAGGACAAGTGCTCTTCCAGCAACATTGTTGTGTACATTCCTTTATCGCCCCAATCATAGTACAAAACTTTATTCGATGGGATGATTTTCAGTTGGAAACAAACGTCGTGCCAGGAGTGCGAGACTTGGACTCTCACTACATCCTTTTTGATCTGGTATCTACCCCACACTCCCCACTTGTCTTTGGTCCCGTATCCGTGTAACAGCATCTTGCTAAATCTCGGGATCATCTCCATCGGAGTGGCGTGTGTTAATGCATACATGACGCGCCCGTCCTCGAAGAAGTAGAGATATCTGTAATACACAGACTCGAGAATAGCCCCCACGGGAATTTCCGTCCACATGTCCCTTTGAATCTTAAGCACCTCTTGGTACTTGAGGACGTACAGCCCCCCTCCCGCTCGCACGCGAGGACGCATTTCAAGCATTTTTCTGTAGGAATTGCCAAAGTGGTGGACGTGCAATGTTTTTCGTTTCGATTGATTGAGGTAGATTCGTTGACATAGCGATTTGTAGAGAGATTCACAGCGCGTGAAGCGGGACCAGTATGGTGAGACAAGAGCGAGTGAAGCATGGTCATCGATCGCCAAGTAAGAAAAGGCTTTGTGAAGTATTTCATCCGGTATTGAACACGGCAGTCCCCCCAAACGGATCATTTCAGATGGATTGTCAAAATCAATTTGGGAGACATGATGATGCTTTGATGCATCTACATCTTTGATGGACGGTGAGATTTCTTCCTCCGAGTACATTGATAAAAAGTCGTCATCTTCCTCTTCCTCTCTTTCTTCCACCCCTGGATTGAAGATCAACGGGGGTTGCCAACCAGTATCAGAAGATTCACGCGGCAGCTCTGCTACTTCTTCTTCTACCACCCCAGACTGAATACGTTGAATACCAGAATTTCCCTCCGAATCGTCAACTGCTCTCGATAGAGACATGTACTCTTCGAATTCCCCGATAGACTTCATCCCGTGTTGAGTAGCGATTGCGCGTCGTTCATTCCTAGGCAACATGTGCCAAATGGGCCAAGTCAGTTCCCACGACTCTCCTGCCGACGATTGTACGTAGAATGGTCCCTGTTGATAATTTCCATTTCCATTCGAGAAATCGCTATCGTCCCTCTGTTGGTATTTCCGATCTTTAGTAATGGCATCGATATCGGCAGCGGCAGCCGAGGAGACACTATCCAATTCGTCATGATCGTCGACGTCACCTATTTCGTTGTCCTGTTCAAAGAGGCCCTGCTCCTCTCGGTCATCGGCCTCGTCGTCGTCGTCATCGTTCCAATTGGATGAGCGAAGTTTGGCCTCCGAGTCTTCCGGTATGGGAGGGAGTAGTATAGCGTCTCGCTCTCGTGGGGGCATCGTCACTCTGAACGAGTCGGCGGCATCACATCATAATAATTGGTGTATTCCGACAGTGCTGCAGTGGGGGTAGTAAGTAATGTACAGTTTTCGTTGTGGTTGTTGGGGTTGTTGGGCGGTCTACAGGTGGCAGCGAGTTTCGGCATCAGGCGTAAGAATTCTTACGCCGGCGTAAGAATTCTTACGCCGGCGTAAGAATTCTTACGCCGGCGTATTGATTCCTACGTTCGTACAATCAATTCTCATTCTTTTTCTCTCCTCTTGATCAATAATATTATCAATGCAATCATCCAGACCTATCCAGACTCTGACGCTGACGACCATAACCTCATTTTTTCTCCAACCATGTCGTCCTTGTTGAGTGGGCTCCTGGGGGTTCAATAAGAGTACTGGGAGTCCATCCACGATGTGTATTGGGTAGAGATTGTTAGAGCCAAAATTATTATTGATTTTCTGTGTTCAGTGTGCATAAGGGATCTACCGAATAGTCCTCTCTCCTCATCCAATAATTATCAACCAATAGCATCAGCAACACTCAGCTCCTCATTTTCCTCCCAAATTGTTGGCACGAATCTCTCCATCCACGCCATACTTTAAAAACCCAACATGACCACAACAATTGTCAAAATAATCGTAAACATGTGTATACAATTGACGAACTAGTTCTCCATCCCGAAAGTCGATGGGTATGTACGCCGTGACATATCCCACGCTTTGATCGGAGGTTGTCCCATACGAGAATTTGAAGCCAGATTCCGACGTCAGGTATGGTGATGATGAAAGCGAGGAAAAGGAAGATGTGTTATTGGATGTTTCAGTGGTGGTGGTGGGATCAGTTAATCCTGCAGAATCCTTTCCTCCTCCAATCTCTTTTTTGCTGCCCAGAAGTGATTCGGCAATGTGTCTCATCCAGCCCCGACTAACAGGCATCATCTTCTCACGATGTCTCTTGCGACGTTCCCACTTCGTTAGCTTTCTACCGGGATGGCGACGTATTGTTGATGAACCATCCTCGCTCACCCGATGAAGCAACGGCGACGACGACGACGATGGTGTAGTACTGTTACCCCTTGCACCACCCCTTTTGGATATTCGGGGTGGCGTAAACACAATCACCAACCGTTCCCACATTCGTCCCATCCTTTCCATTTGCAAATGATCGAAATTATCGTATAGTAATAGCGATAGACGACGAATGGCTACGAGCTGTGCGATCACATCTAATCCCTCGGGTACGATGTCCTCGTCAACTCTCCCTTCCTCGGATGAAATATCATTGTCGTCATGATCATCTTGTAGTTGTGGGGATGATTTCCTCCTCACATCACCATCACCACGGCGGAATGTTACTATCCGTGCCCTACCGCAAATCGAACTCACCATCTGTTCCCTCCGTTCCCGTCCCTCGAGGGTATTGACATTGTACAAATTTAATCGAGTAGTAATGAAATCGGCTTGGGCGTCCCTGTAGGCATTATCGTAGTCGAGTGCAAATTGATTCCAAGGAATAGAGTTGATGAATGCAGTGCGTTGCTGTTGTAATTGTGGATGGGAATAGGTAGGTGGTGGTGGTGATTGTGATGATCGTGTTTGTCCAAGGAAGGGATAGGATGGTCGAGATTGTGATCTACCAAAGTAGGCACCGGTTCCTGTTCCTGTTTCTTCTTCCATTGGATCAATACCCAACTCTTGCAAAAATTGATCAGACAGAGTCCACTGTCCCTCCTCCTTCCGTCGTCGACTTCCTAATTGATGAGAAGTACTAGGCGGGGGCGGAGAAGAATCTACAGGCATTTTCATTCCGGCAATATTCAATAATCGCCCGAATTCCAATAAGGCATGTTCTCGTAACTGCATGGATGTGCGAAAAGCCTCCTCCTCTTGCGGAGTTGGTAGTGTTCCTCCTTCATTGACATCACGGTGGTGGCGGAAGGATGTCAATGCCCATCGCTTAACATTCGATCGCAAGTATTCTGGAAAGGTGATGGTGATGGAACGCAATGTCAATGCCACCTTGTCGTCCTTGTTCTTCTTCCCTCTGCCACTCTTCTTCTCATCATCGTTGTTCCCGATGGGGGGTAATATGAACTCAATTTCATATCGCGATTTTAATTCCGGCAAGGAACCAACATTCGCGGGATTAAGATTATTGAAGTTATTGTTATTGTAGTAAGAGGGTGGTGTGCACCTACCGATTAAAACTTCCAAAATGTCCACCAACCCATTCATGGTTTGTACCGCACGCAGATTCACCTCCTTGGCATGTTGGGATGCAGGGCTGTTCTTACTTTTGCTGCTGTCGGGTGTGGAGGGTGCAAAGAATGTGGATGCATCGGGATGGCATGCACGTAAAAAGGGACGGATGGCTTTCCTCAATGACAGCTGGTGTTGAGGAGTAGACGCTTCGAATGGCAACGAAGATGATGATGGTGACGAGAATTGACGAATGCTGAATGCGCGGTTAAGGCGAGATAGTGGCGGCGCCGACAGGGAATGTCGAGTAGCAACAGCAGATGAAGACAGAAGAGGGCGGCACAAAGGTACTGCAGCAACAATGACAGGATGCTGTTCTCGTCTTCCTGTTACTCCTCTAGCCGGGGCAATGCGCGTGGCAATACGGTACGAGAAGGTTGGCAGTGGCAGTGGCAGTGCCATGGCTAGATAATAAACTAGTGATTGATTTTGCACAGTTTTGCACGCAGGCTTGGGGCACGGGAGAGGGACAGACGCTGAGTTCCATGAAGTGCATTATTTCCTTCAGTCATTCATCATCATAAACACCCAATGCGCCCCCTCCTTACTATCCCCTCACCCTAAAAATTATGCATGCTAATAGCACATGTTTGAAGCCACATTTGCCCCTGGTGGATGGGGGTAGCAATTAATAGGAATAGATCTTCATTCTGCTAGCAAAAGGCTGACGAAGGGGTGAGCCACTCAGTGTCTTCGTGGCTGCAGACATCGGTGACATGTAGGTAACATCATGTCGGTGTCACAGGGCCCACCAAAAGTACAGCAGAGAGGGGAGGCGCACGCTGACACAGACACACAACTCAAAACAGCATCATCTAACCATGAATGCTGTCGTGCAACTAGACACTATAAGTGGAAAGAAACATATTAATGATGTCCTATCAGCTCCTCGTTTTGAATCTTGATGCATCATATCATGAACTATTCAGAATACATTTAATATTGAAAATGGTCCAATATTGAAAGAGGGCTCAGAGAGTGTTTGTTTCACAACTCTCCATTGCATCATCGAACTTTGCTGAGCCATTGCTCACTCAATATTGGTCTGTTGGCGTCAGTTTTTGCATTTAAACATAGTTAATGATGTGATTTAAAATATGAGCAATTGAGAGGGGTTTACTAATTCTGCCTTGTCTAAACATATTGTACTCTAACTTTTTATAGACACATTTTTGAATAGTTCTTTTCCATATTATTGCATTTAATTTGTTCTTATAGTGTGCCAATTATCAAGCTGTAAAATGGAGAGGAAGGGTTTTGTTATTGGATCATCTTGAGGCATATTACTTCATGATCAAAAGAATGTTAGCAATTCATTCTTTACACACAAAAATTTGAGGAAAAAAGTTATGAAATATTGTACATATTTGCCCACATATCAATGCAACATGCCAGCATGTCAATTGACATGTCGTTTTTGTTGCCAATTTGCAGCTAAGCTCAGTGTGCCCTCCTATGGTCCTAGTAGACCTAAATCTGACTATGATGCAAAAGGAAAACGACCACTCTGTGGACCCCTAAGGCATATTCAGATACTTTGAAGCAAAAATAGTTTTCAGATATGTGTAAGTCACCACTCAAAGTCGATAAGTGGCAGATACAATCTCTGCAAGACTTTGGTAGCTCAATGTTAGAGGGTAGAGCTTTGATCATTGTAGTGAATGGTTCTATGGTTACATTTCAGTATGACACAACATGTTTTTAATGTCTCAGCCATTTTATCAATTTTTTAACACCTGTACCTTTTTGTCCATTAAGAAGTGGACTTTTTAACACTAATCACTAATCAGACCCCTTCCGTACATAAATAGGTAATAAGTGCACATTAATGTTGGAGCCATTATTTTGCCACCAATTCCTCTGTACAATACAGGACAAAAAAATCCATTTTACATGTTCAACACCCATTTCTTTGAAATATCACCACCACTTTGCCATCATATTACTGATTAATCTGAGAACTTTGCAAATTTCATGTCGATCATAATTGCGCCAGAACATGGTGAGGATATGCAGCAGTGATGATGGCAGTCATTGAGCAATGGGTAAGTCTAAATCATCATGTTGCAGCAGCAGTGGCAGTGGCAGAGGTGGCAGCAGCAGCGGCACAATCAATCACTGTAATTGTAATTACTATTGCACTGCCCTCTTTGCAAATTGACACACAGGCTTCAATATCATTTGACAATCTGCAAACACTTAAATTTTCATGCAATAATATTGAAATGCCATTGAGATATTTAGCTTATGACACTGTTTTATACCTCATGTTGACAGAAAAAAGCTTTATGTTGGTCGTCAACCCTTTGATTCTTATTAAAGAGCACATTCAAGAGCAGTCTTGATTGTACAGCTCCAATGGTACTAATAATCATGATGCTAAGAGGGGTGAGCTTGCTCAGCTCCTGCTCCTGGGTGGATTGGTCTGGTAAATGGTCTTCATGACTTCATAATCCTCAGCTTCAATGATACATAAGGCTTCTATGCCAATGACAATATCTTCATTACTGTTTGTTTTAAAGGGACTTTATTGCCTCTGAACTCATTAAAATGGAGGAGTTGTGTACATGATTGTGATCACAATGATCATGACAATAATTGTGAGCCTTTGTTGATGATGATGCACCATTTCCGACCCAACGTGGCGCTTGTGGCACTTTGTAATGATCATGTTAATGCGTTTGTGATTGTGATCATGATGATCATGGAAATTGAGAGTCAGACAAGCAGCTTCTGCCTTCAAAGATGGCAACAATGTTGCATGTTCTCAGTTGTCAAGCAAAAGCCTTAATGAGACATTGAAATAATAATGACACATTGTTTAGTATTAATACTTTAATTATATAATGTTGTTAGTTAATAATAATACTTATTCTCTAATACTGTGTAAATGTTTATTATCAAATGGCTGTTGATGGCGCTGGCAATTGTGCTAGTGCTTGGGGCACTCACAATGGAGGTCCTTGTATTTTGAACTTGAGCAGCTAGCAGCTACTGCCAGCATGCAAGTGATACAATTGGGATCATGATGATGGTGACTGTAGATAGATTGGTGGCCTTCTCAACTTTGCTGACAATGATGTTGCACGCATGTTGTGCAAGTGACTTTGCTAAAAACAATGGCATTGTGACAATCATGTCAGACCATTATAATCATGACACAACAATATTAGTACTATTAATGTACAATGCATGATAATAATATTATGAACAATATTCTAATAACATTATGTAGGAGAGTAAATTAGTGTGAGCTCTACCGCTACACCAACACGATCATGTTGGTGTAGCGGTAGAGCTTGCACTATTGTACTCTCCTACAGTTGGATCTGCTGCTGCTGCAAAATCTCCACCTC
>JALLBB010000253.1:0-19024 GCA_036939735.1 Discostella stelligera | reverse complement strand
GTAGTAGTAGTAGTAGTAGTAGTAGTAGTAGTAATAGTAGTACTACTACTACTCTACTAATCATGTCGGCACCATGTCGCGACATGCCGACATGTTGCCAATGGCGTCGCGTCAAAACAAGCCGCGACAAACCCCATGTCGATCTACATGTCGGGTCGACATGTCGGCGACACGTTGGCGACAAGTCGGCCCAACAGATTTTTCAGTCATTTTTGCCGACACGACACAGCCGACATTTCCAACTAAGGTTAACATGGTGGATTTTTTCTAGTTCAAAATTCTGAAATACCATCTTGTCACACTGGTGTAAGAATCAACAAAAAGTGACTAGATTTTGTCTCTTTTTTTTGTCCATGTACCCCTCATTTCAATTTAAACTCTACAGCACCACCAGTGTGTTTAATGCTCATGTACCCTTGATCCCTCTATTCCTTTTTCCACGCACCCTCAGTTGCTGGATCTTTTGTCCCACACACCCTCACTACTGTCACACACATTAATCAACATAATGCTGCAAGATGAGGCCGTGTTTCAAACCCACATGCGATGATGAGACAAAGGAGACACCAATCCCAATTCATGTTTCTGCTTGTCAAAAAGCCAGCTGAAACATGCACCAACAAATATGCAGATCTTGACAAGATGAAGAAGAAGAAGAAGAAGAAGAAGAAACTTTCCTTGTCTGCTACAACTGTTGAACATCCAAACAAGCTTCCACCCCCCATATAAGATGAGGTAATATCTTGGACAATGATGGCAAACAACCATCCAGCCCCGACAATGCAAAGAACAAATGAAACAACCATTGATCAAGAATGTAGATGATAACATCAAGAAACTACCATCCAGTAGTGAGAACAACAAACAACCAGCCATCACTGATGATAAGCTACCATCAAAGAGTGATGATAAAACAAACCTACCATCAATTGACAAGAGCTTAGATGACAACCTATTGGAGGATTTTTTTTGTGTCCAACAAATTCTTGGCTGTTGTTGACTCCTTTGCAAACAACAAAGATAATTACAATAAAGTCCGAAAAAGTAATAAAGGGTTCATGACAATGACCCACCACATGAGAAACCAGATATCTCTGGATTTGTCGGAAAAGGAGGCGGTTGACAAATTATTGGAATTGAAAAAACCAATGCAAGTCATGGAGTGATCGGCGACACAAAATGAGACTAGAGAATAATTTGCCTCTTGGAGAATATCTAGTTTACAGTGGAGATTTGACAACCACCATCAGGGCTACTGTACATTTGGTATGTACTGACAACTCCGTGATTGAGGGCAGATTTATCTTGGGAATGGCTGGGCCGATTTCCGATTTTTTTGCCCAGTGCTGTACCTCAATATGTACGCTAAAGCACTGGGCAAAAAAAATGATATTTGTATCGGCCACTGTTCAGATAAATCTGCCCTCAATTGGAGAGGAGCGGAACTCGATGTCACTAGATATTTTTTCTCCTTAAGTAATTTCGGAGAAAATTTAAAACAGCGATTTCGTGTTAAGTAATTTTGCTAAACTTTGAATATCCATATCTCAGCCAATATTTGGAATTGGGTGATGCTCCAAGTGGGAGATACTCTTTCTTTATCAGAGGAACAACTTTGATATGGGAAGTTTTACCGAAATTCAGGTTTTCACATACCAAAATTTGGAAATGTACATTAGGTAGTGGCCATGGCCGCGCGCCACCGCCGCCGCCGCATCTTTAGAGGGATCGCTACCCTCAATGAGATCCAAAAGGGCGACCTCGCCCACCTTTGGGAGAGGCATGCACCCGATCATCATGCACTGTCCGTAGGCGTGAGTGATGGCGATAATGATTGCTCGCATTTTGGAACTAATAATAACAACAATGACGACGTCAATGTTAGCGGAATGGGGAGAGGACGAGGAGGGAGCGGCGGCGGTGACGGAGGACGAGGACGGGGTCGAGGAGGAGGAGGCGTCCGCTTTGGCCGGGGCCGTAGTAGTGGAGGACGAGGCAGGAATGGCGGCTTCGGCGGAAGAAGCAGCAGCAGTGCAGGGGTGACCCCGCAAACTGTCGTGGCCATGAGTCTCGAGGATGAAGACTACATTTTCATTTGTCGCTTGTACTCTTTTTTGCGATGGATTATCGTAGATGACAATGATGATGATGACACGGATCTTCGAGAGAAGGAAAATCAGCACCCTGAATCTGGAGAGGGGATTGTCGACGACAATGATGGCAATTTCGAATCAAAAACGTGGGAGGCACTAAAATTTTTGTTCCAGAGGGTTCGAGCAAATGCTTCTACTTCGTCGTCTTCTGCTCCACCAGAAAACGGCAAAATGATTATCACACCAAGAGTTCTTGGTGGAAAGCAGGTCATAACTTTCAACCATGTGTCCTTCCTCGAAGAATTTCGAGTGTTCGAGGGAAGCGCAGCCTTTAGTCATGATAGAGACATGACGACACAACATCAGCCACACCCTTCGGAAAATGGGACGAACAACCACAATAATTCCTCCTTTTCCTTGTTTGGACACTATCTTCATCGGAAACCAGATCGTGCATTGACATCGCTTGGTTGCGCCATTGGACTGAATATATTCACTTTATGGCGCCGATATCATTCCATGCACAACAACAAAAACAACAACACCAACTTTCTCCAACCTAATATTCATGGACATCCTCACTTAGCAACCCTCCTCACGGCACTGTACGATGTTCGATTTTACAACCTTGCACCCATCATGCAAATACGTATGGCACACATTCGCACATCCGTGGTAGGACATCTCATCTCCCTTCGGGGGACGGTAACCAAAGCCCGTCCAAAACGTCTGCGCGTCCTCGAGTCGGGTTTTACCTGTTCAAAATGTGGATTGACTCAAATAACCAAGTTTGTCGATGGGAAGTATACACCACCCTCGCGATGTGTGGATATCAAGTGCCGTAGTGTAAAATTTGTATTGAATAGGAGAGTGGCCACCTTTTGTGATGTACAGGAGCTCAAGATTCAGGAGGTGAGAGAGGAGTTGTGGGAGGATGATGAGAACGATGCTACTGGTGACAGCCTTCATGTTGGTAGTAGCATGGATGATCGAGGAGTTGGCAGTCATGGCAAAGATAGAGATGCAGGACGTGCTCCCCGACACATGGAAGTGGAGGTGACTCATGATTTGGTGGATGTGTGCCACGCCGGAGATACAATCGTTGTTTGTGGTATTGTCCGAGCAGTGAATTCAGCTTTGGCTGGTGGCCGTGCCGGTGGGAAACGTGCGGCTGAGACGAGCACGTACAAACTGTATGTCGTGGGACATTCTATTATAAACATGACCTCAGAGGATGGGCCTCATCATGAAATGATACAGTGGAAAGGCGACCAAGGTCAGAACAAACGACCGAGATCGGTAACCTCTTCCGACAGGAACAACTACACTGACCAGCAGCTGGAGCAGATTGTCAATCTTGCCCATGCCGACCACCGAATGTACAGCATACCCACTCGTATGGCATTTTCATTCGATTTATTAGTTCGATCTCTATGTCCAGGCATCATTGGGAACGATCTTGTCAAGGCTGGTATCGTACTGTGCCTTCTTGGGGGTACTCCGCCGGAAGTATCGGGCTTGGATGCACAGAGTGGGATTACGATACGATCAAACTCGCATATGCTCATTGTTGGCGATCCAGGTATGGGTAAAAGCCAAATGCTGTTGGCGGCCAATCAGGTTGCGGCGAGAAGTGTCTATGTAGGTGGGAACACTACATCGTCGACTGGACTAACTGTGTCGTTGACAAAGGAGCCAGGAGGGGACATGGGAATTGAAGCGGGTGCACTAGTACTGGCAGATCGCGGAGTGTGCTGTGTAGACGAGCTAGACAAGATGCCGAAAACCCACCAGGATGGCCTACTCGAGGCAATGGAGCAACAGCAAGTATCTATCGCAAAGGCCGGAATAGTGGCCTCGCTTCCTTCGCGGTGCAGTGTCATTGCTGCGGCCAACCCTAAAAGTGGACACTACAACATGTGCAAAAGTGTTGCCGAAAACTTGAATATGCCTGGACCACTGCTCAGTCGATTTGATCTCGTTTTTATTCTTAGGGACCAAGCGGACACTGAACGAGACCGGATGATATCTGGAAGTATTACTGGTCGACTTCGTAGGGAATGTACTCCTCGGGGTAGTAACCATGGTGAAAGCAGTATCTCCGTGGATGGCATGAACAAATTTGGACCCCAGGACTACATTCCAATGCAGTACCGTTTACCTTGGGTGACAGAGTTTCAAAAACAGCCTCTACCGTTCCAGCAAGTGAAAGACTACATAGCCTATGCTCGTGAATATTGCCGACCAAAAATGACCGTAGCAGCCGCGGATGTTTTGCAGATGTATTTTATGAATTTGCGGTATGTTGCAATTCGTTAGCAATGGTCGAGAATGAATGTGTCTAATTTCTGTTACACCGTGTTGCTCGTCGTAGGCATCCACATGGCAATGAAAATAGAAAAGACAACGTTCCAATCACCACAAGGCAACTCGAAGCCCTCATTCGCCTCTCGCAAGCACGCGCAAAGGCTTGCCTACGCTCGCATGTCCTTCGCGAAGATGCAGAGGATGTCATCGAGCTAATGATCGAGAGTGTACGTCAGGTGCACACGGATGAAGGTGGTATCATTGACAAGTCCCGGGGTGGCGCAGGCGGCAAAAGCAAACAGCGTAAAACTTTCGTGGAGGCGATGCGCACGTCGGGAAAGTCCCAGTTCAGCAAAGCAGACTTGCAGTGCTTGGCGGATAGATTAAATTTGCCCATTGGAGGATTCGATGAATTTGTGGAATACTTGCGAGAACAGGGCGACATCGCCAGAAAGTCAATCGATGGCAGTTATTTTTTCACGCTTCTTTAATCGGGCTGTCATATTGTTACTCTACTGTCCGCGAAGGCACTACGACAACTCCATTTGGTTCGAGACTCAGCCCCAACATGGATAAATCATCTCGACAACGCTTATATGCCTCGTTGGCCCGTCGTTGTATATTATCCACTTTATCAATATTACTCAACATATGATACATCTCTTCCCCTAATTTCGCTTTGCGCTCCATTTCGGCTTTTCTGTGATTGTTCATGATATTCCTTGCAAACTCAATCCGTTCAGCGCACTCTTTAATCTCGTTTTTCACCTTGTTTGCCAATTCCTTGTCTTCGTTCATCGATGCTTCTGTGAGTAGGTCAAAGACTTTCCATCCAAGTCTTGCCTTCGCTGATTTGATAACTACAATGGCGCCTTCCCAATGGAGTAGAGGGAAGTCACAACGACTACCACCACGATGACCAGCCTTTCGTCGCTCATCCTCGTCCCCTTCCTCGACGTATCTAAGATTGAACCCCTCTAATGCGCCTTCCCTGATCGAACTTCGTCGTGCCTGGAACCGAATACGTCGAGTCCTGTCGAAATACGTATCCAACTTAATATTTTCTCCAATGTTAAAATTGGGATATATATGTTGGAAAGAAAAGATGACTTCATCGCTTCTGAATGGTCCAATGGCTCGATAGGGTTCGTCTTGTAATATGATGCCATACAAGAGCTTGGAACTGTGCGTAAACAAAATGATGTTGTATTGAGATTCGTTTTTTGGTCGATGCATTGTATTGATATAGGGAAAGAAAATGATAAATGTAAGAGGGCGCCCTATGGTCCGACGGATGTTGTGAACTCACTTTACCCATAAGATTTTCCCCGTTCGGATAACATTTTCGGGCGGGATGCCTTGAAATTGGTCTGCACTGATTGAGTCTGCGGTAGCAGAGGTAATAGCGGTGGTAGTGTCAGTAATCGTATCTGACGATATTTCCGAGGGCGGAGGAGTGTTCTCGTTTGCAACCGGATTTGCAACATCTCCAGAAGCAGTGTCGTCCTTGGTGGGTAAGACACATGTGGCATCGTCCTTCAAATCGGCATCCTCTTCTTTCGCAACATCTAAAGTTTCAGCGATGGTAGAGAATTCTCCTGCCGCCTGAACCTGTTCTGCTTCTGTCGCAGAAGACGACGAAAACGATGCTACTGGGAGGTGCACCGATGAGCACGCCGTGATATGATTGTAATCGTAATTCACTCGACACCACCTCCTGTGGGACTGAAGGGGCTGACCAGAGACGAAACTGGCTGGACAGCATTCAGAGATACTTATGGTTCGATGAATTGCCTTAACCGTGGTAATCGTGGGCGTATTTTTGGCAAGGTGCCGTAGCAATGGCAGCCGTTGAGAAGTTACTGTAAATAATATCATGGTGGACGGATTATTTGATTGATTCGGGCGCTCAACAAAAAGCATACGATACTACTTATCGTACTACACCAAGGACCAGTCAAGCAAAAAGCATGCTTTATTGCTAGAGAAGGTGGCGGGAACCAAAGATCCACAATGCAACGGACAGACGCCGCTCCACCCATCACCACCCAACATCCCCCAGCCAGGCCTACCCCCCTTCCAGAGCTTTCCCCCCGCCACCAACCATCACATTCTTTCACTAAAAACAAAATGGCAAAGAAGAGACGTCAAGAGCCCGAACCGGAGGAGGAAGATGACGAAATCAATCTAATGCCCGGAGACGACGACCACGACGACAAAGATGTCGGCGACGACAATGGCGAGGAAGACAACGATGAAACGCTTTCCTCCGAAGAAGAAGGCGACGACGAAGGTGCACCAGCTGATAACGAACTCACCCCACTCCCCGTCATTCGAGCTTCCTCCATAAAATCCGATGGGAGATATCAAAATAAGCAACGTCTACTAGTTCTTTCGTCGCGGGGTGTGACTGCCAGGTATCGGCACTTGCTCGAAGATTTACGAACGCTGTTGCCGCACAGCAAGAAGGAGTGCAAGTTGGACGTGGGTAAGTCTATATTATGCATGGATGACGTGCGTGCTGGGCTTGTGTTGTTGGTGTGCATACCGACATGACTTCATTCATTCTGCCCATGTAGTCTTTGTTCGTTAATTCATTACACCTCTTTTTCATACACACACACACATATACATGAATTTTTAGGGAAGAATTGTGTCGGGGGGGGGTATGGAGCCGCGGTAAATGAAATTGCCGAAGCGCGAGGATGTCACACGGTATTATTCCTCGAATGCCGCAAACGTGGTCAGGATGGGTATTTGTGGTTGGGACGGACTTCGCACGCCAACGCGGATGCTGCTGCCTTTCAAGGAAACGACAACGAAGAAGGAGGAGGAGGAACGGCGAAATTGGACAATAAGCACCTCATGATTACCGGCGGACCGTCGATTAAATTTCACATTACAAATATTCATACAATGGATGAATTGAAAATGACTGGGAATTGCATGAAGGGCTCCCGTCCGATATTGTCGTTCGACAAGTCGTTTGACACACTGGATCACTTGAAATTGGTGAAACATGTATTGGTGGATGTGTTCGGTACGCCACGCGGGCATCCAAAGAGTAAACCATTTGTGGATCGGGTGATGGGATTTTATTACGCGGACAAGAAGGTACGTACATGGATAATGCGACACTATGATGGTGATATGTGTCTATGATTAGGAACAACGATGAGCGTATGTCCGAGTTTAACTTCAGTGAAGATGCATCGAATATTTAGACTACGATGGAATGAGGCACATCAATGACTTTCATATTTTCTCTTCATTCATTTTACATCAATATGACCGCTAATCGTTTCTACATGTACAACAACAACGCACGACATATCACAGATTTGGGTGCGCAATTATCAAATCCTCGAAGAATCAGCCAGCACTGCGAAGGAGGCAAATTCCCAAAAGAAACTAACGGGCCATGCTCACTCCACGTCCCTGATTGAAATTGGACCACGATTCGTCCTGAACCCCATACGCATCTTTCGCGGATCGTTTGGGGGACAAACTCTGTACGTGAATGAAGACTTTGTCAACCCCAATGTCGTAAGGAGTATGGAGAAGAAGGAAAAGGGAGAGAAATATATAAGGAGGAAGGGTGACCAGAAGAAACGGAAGAGGAGGGAGGAAAGTATCGTGGTGCCAAAAGATCCATTGTCGGATGTGTTTCATTGATGACAGGATTCAAACTTGATACCGATGTGCTTAACTAGAAAGGTCACCGATCATATTATTTCTATTTCAACGTTCAGAACGAGTCTCTCCTCTACTTACTACCTCATGAATCATTAACATTTTGGTAGAGGTCATTGGCCTGGCCAGCCCCATCAGATAGATGATAGTATCATCTACCTACTCCTGTTTTCCCCTTTCAATCTTTCGCCCTACCATACCCAACTCCACGTGGAATGAGAAATCGTCAGACCATCGTTCGTCAAAGGCTCTCTCGACCACAAAAAAACGAAAAAACCAAAAAGGAATATCCTCGAATATCGTACGTACTACATCATAGAGCAACAAGCAAGGAGCAAACGTAGGCCAAGAAGGAAGGAAGCCTTCACCGCTAGAGGGATAACAGAAATCAACATCAACATCACCATCCGCAGCATTGAAATTGGAAATAGTCGAACCATGATGGAGAGGAAACAACACAGTCAACAAGATAGCAGCCAACTGGGCAGGACTCTGTTCGTGAAATTCTTCCCTCCCTCGGCATCAATAACACGACAGCATCTGTCGGATCATTTTTCCAACTATGGACCGGTCAATAAATGTTCTGTAATTCGTCACTCGAAACCCAAGGCCGCCGATGCGTGCGATGATGGTGGTGAAGGCAAGGCAAATTTCGATCGCGGGTCGAAGGGATTTGGATTCGTACGGTTTGTAAACGAGGATGATGCCAAGCGTGCGGCGGAAGCCATCCGAAAAAAAACAGCGGCGGGTGGGGGTGGGAAGAAGACACATGTTGGAGAGGTCATGGTCGTGGATGGTGTGCAATATAGGATTCATGCAGAACGGGCCGTAGATGCCACCACATCTACGTCTGGGTCGGATGACACTTCTACCCATAAGAAGGAAAAAAGACGTCATACTGCAACTAAGGCGAATCACGATGTCTCTCCGACTACCAACTCAAATAGCAATGAAGCAAGTGCAAAATCCAAAGGTGGAGACGATGATTCCAAGTTCAAGGCAGAATCTAAACGCAAACGCACATCCCGAGTCATTATTCGCAACTTGAGTTTCTACGCCAATGAAAAGCACGTCAAATCTGCCATGGAAACAAACTTCGGACCTGTTGTAGCAGTTGATCTGCCACTTGTTCCCGAACTTCCCAGCAATAATGAAAATAAAGAAACAAGAAAGAATACAAAAAAATCAACTGCAGCAGCAGTGCCACGTCATCGCGGATTTGCATTTGTTACATTTACGAATGCGAATGCAGCCAAGCAGGCCGTGGAGCGGGGGAGCGAAATAAAGATTAAGAATCGGTTGGTGGCGATTGATTTCAGCGTCAGTAAAATGGAACATCAAAAGATGATGAAGGAGGGTCAGAATCAGAAAAAAGAGGAGGAAGAAGATACGGAGAGTGAAACCGAGAGTGAGGTTGATAACTGCGACAAGGATGAAGATCCAACCAAGGAGGAAGATGAGGAGGATGATGAGGAGGATAAAAGTTCGGAATCAAACACCGACGATGAAGATGATATCGAAGAGTCAAGCCAGACCAACGAGACCACAGAAAGTACGAGTATAAAGCAAAAGGCTCCCGAATTTGATTTTACTGAGGCGAAGCGCACACTTTTTCTACGTAATATCCCCTTCGATGCTACACGGCACGATGTCTTCGAGTTGTTTCGCAGATTTGGGCGTGTCGAAGCTGTGTACCTCGTTAAGGATCATCAAACAGGTGTATTCAAGGGCACTGCATTTGTCAGATTTGAAAATGTGAAGGGATGCGCTGCGGCAATGGAGGCATCGGGTGTTAGTCACGACGAATCTCAGACAGAGTCGACAACTGAAGGTGCACAATTTGTCAGTAGTAAGAATATTGCAATGGGATTGGGCGAAGGAAATTTGTCAGGACTATCACTCAAGGGACGAAATATTCTCGTCGACCTTGCAGTTGATCGCACCACTGCGTCGTCTTTGGCAATTCAACGTGATGCTGACGGCAAACCCTTGAAGAAAATGGTGGGAAAGGATCGTCGCAACCTCTACCTGAAGAATGAGGGGCGCGTCTCTAGCGCCGCTGACAGTGGCGACGCCAAAGCGGCTAGTGCCAAGCATGGTGGAATGTGGGAGGATTTACCACCAAGTGATCGCACGAAACGTGAACGTGCATTTGCCGACAAATCTACCAAGTTACGCAGTCCGTTATTCTTCATCAACCCCAACAGAATTAGTATTCGTAACCTTGCAAAGCAAATCAATGAGGCTGAGTTGAAAAAATTGGTGTTTGAAGCGCTAAAAGAAGGATTGAAAGGTGGTCTGGTCACGCCAAAGGACGCCGTTGCGCATTGGCGTGCAGGCGGAGATCTAGCCCACAGTGAAATTATGCGGCGGGCGACTGATCCTAATTTAGTCACGCCGCCGGTCGACGACAAGAATATAAAAGATTGTGTTGCATCAGTCTATATTGATCGGGATGTTTCAGGTGGGAAGAAGACTGTAGATGCACCTTCCAGAGGGTTTGGGTTTGTAGAATTTACTCATCACACTCATGCGTTGGCAGTGCTTCGTCAATTGAACAACAACCCAATGTACTCAGCACAATATGCAGCGGGGGGCAAACATGCATCGGAGATGGTTAAGCAAAAACGCGGTAAGAAGACAAAGAAGACAAACTCTGATCCTGAGACTGGTATGGAGTTCCGGAATGAAGATGGCAAGATTTTGGTGCCCCGCCTCATTGTTGAGTTCGCAGTAAGTGCTTCTTAATGAATATATATGCTATGCAATCAGAGCTATTTCTCCGTTTGCTGACTGATTTTCCGTCTAGGTTGAAAATAAGGTAAAAGCGAGGCAACAGGCAGAGAAGGTAGCACAGAAGAAGGCGAACAAGATAAAACAAAAACTAGAAAAGAAAGAAAATGCCAATGATGATGACTTGAACAAGAAGACTAAAGAGAAGAAGCAAAGTCGTGGCGCCTTACAGCGTGAGAAGAAGCGTGCTCGGAAAGAAGCAGGCGAGACTGACAAAGAGATTGATATCGATGCGGACACTGTTGTAAAGAAGCAAAAGGTGGAGAACGAAGTACAAAAACCAAAGGAGAAGAAGTTGGTGAAGCCACAGAAGAAGCGTAAGGTAGATAAGGAGGAAGATGAATTGGAGGACATGATACGATCATACAAATCGTCATTTTCCAGTGGCGTGGAAGGGAATATTTTGGGTTCCAACAAATCATTAGCTGAGCATAGCAATCCAGACGCCCCGACAAAAGTGTCTAGAGAAAAAGCGGGAAGGAAGAGATGGTTTGAGTAAAATAGGTTTGGGGAAGCAGTGTTTAATTTAGTCTTAGCACTTATTAATTGCGTATTGTTTACCCGAAAGCACGGTGAAAAAAGTTCTTGGACTCATTTTTATCAGGCATTGACCAGCTAAAAAGTCATTTGTAACTGATTGAACGCAAACAATCAGTCTGATTTCTTTGGTTTTGTTGTTTTTGACTTCTTCGCCCTTGCATCAGGTTTGGCACTTTTCTCTCCCTTTGTTCCATCACCACCCCCACTCGCATTCCTCAGCTTCTTGGCAACAAAATCACTAATCACAGTAGCGACAGCAATCAATAGTAAAATAGGTATCATCGTGATAATCTTTCGAAAGTAAATATCTGCCGATTCGAATCCAAATTTTCCTATCAAGTACGAATGCAATCCGATGAACACACGAGGAAGCTTCCCACCAAATGGTGATGCAATGAGCGGTAATACTATTCGCATGTGCCTTTGTTGAGGGTTGAGATAGACATATTTTTTGGCAACATACTTGTATCCTTTCGTTAAAATCGCCTCCTGATGGATGCTCGAAGTATCCAGGCTGTATTTATCATCAGTATTATGATGAACAATCGCTAGACCCTTTGTGGGGAAAATAACAACTGGTTCGCCATTACCATCCTCTGGTTTAGGAAAGATGAATTCACCTCCATTTCCACGAGGTACATCATTCAAGAATATGGTTATGCTGGCCATGATGCTATACGACGAAAATGAGAATAAAAGTAAGTGTTTGCACTGCTACTTGATGGTATGGGAAAATTTATTGATATCTGTTGCTTACCTATTGGAAGGATTGACATCGAGATGAGGCTCGTGAGAAGATCCTTCACTATGCTTGTTGATTTGAAAATCCGAGAAATGCTCCGGTGGGAAGCCAGTTACTTGTGAAATACCTGTGTGTGCAGAACAAGATAAAGGGATCACATTAGTACATAAACATTTGATGAGAAGGGAAGAAGCTGACCCGAAGCAAACACAACTATCAAGTGAAATAACTTACGCTCATCAATGTCCTTATAAAATTTCCCCGCAACTCCACCCTTCCATAGAGTTACTCTTTCAATATTTTTCGCACCAGTAGTCGTGGTCGTTTCATCCAAAGATTGAAGTATTGTGTTCTCCAAATAATTATCATTTCTCCCATCGCCAACAAGATCATATAGTCCCTCCGCCCTCTTGATCAATTCATCACATTCGTCACCAGTCAACATGTTATGAATCATATACACCACCGGCCCATTGGAGATTGCATCCTCAAAGAATGGTCTATCTCCACCAGCATACAATCGTACACGATCTGGCAATGCTCCGCCCTTATTGACAGTCTCGGCATCCATGTCATCGGTGAGTAGTGCGGTAGTAATGACATTTCCCGCCTGCAAGCTTACCATGATGACGGGAATATCAATATGTTCTTTGGCATACAGAGCTTCTTCGTCAGTTTCGGCTTCGAGACTGAAAATATAATCTCCAGCATCTTGATCTGTGTTGACAATCATGAGTGCTGCCGCGCCACTCTCCTTGGCAATCCGGGCCATGGCCACGCCGGACAATCCTGCCGAGTCGGTCATGATGACCATATTCCCTAATACTTCATCGGCGTTGTCTAACTTGGGTAACTCCATCATTTTCAAATCGCTAATGTTTTTATTCCCAACACCATCTATTGGGTTGGCAAGAACCGGCGATGTTTCGACTTCAAAGGTGGCACCCTGGGACGTTTGTGGGCCAAAAGTGGCCACGGCACCGTCGAGTGCTGAGATGATGGCAGAATGACCCCATTCGACAACGGCAGCTTCGGCGGAGGTTCGTTGGGGGAAATATCGGATTGCGCTGATATAAGAGGGCGCTACAAATAACAGTAACAGCACGCAGAGGAAGCTGCTGCTGGCGATGGACGATGGAGTCGGCACAAGCATGGTGAATGGTGAGGTGAGAAAGAGTGATGAATTTTTTGCGGCGGTGAGTTTCCTCTGTGTCTGTCCGTCTGTTTACCGTACAAAAGGACCTCCACGTGGATGAATTTAACCATCCACGCGGAAGTTAATCGGTGAAAGTGTAGTAGAAGGTAAAGACCAGCCAAGGCCAAGGAGATGAATCCATTTGAGACAAAATAATAATAGGCTCTAACGAATCAAGATGCAAATGATTTCTGTGTGTGAATTCTAAATCAAATTATGACCAACCACTCTCATCTCCTCCTTCCACGCTCTCAATTTCATCACGATTTCTTAATCGCATTCAAAGCATTATTCGTCACACTTGCCAAGGCCTTGGCATCCGCTTTCGCAATCTGATGATATCGTCCCAGGGCAGCATCGGCAATGTCTTTTGCCACTCCAGTACTAATGAACTTATTTTCCGTATCAATGCAAAGCAAATTGAAACCCGATAGAGCACCCATTTGTTTGGCACAGGCCAACACCTCATCTTTCAAATATTTACGAGATGGCTTGCCATCTTTGGAATCTTCGTCTGCTTCTGGGTCGAATTCGTTGCCCTGCGAAACGCATAATGGAACATTGGCCCGTCCATCGGAAATGAGAACTACGACAACCTTACCAATATCACCCTTCTTTTGGGCATTTAATCCCGTAAGCATGGCCGTCTGCAGTGCATCCGCCAACGGAGATCCACCTCCACAGGGCATCACCTCCAGCCTCTTCTTTGCGGCGGCAATGGACCGAGTGGGTGGAAGGAGGACGTCGGCACGATCTCCCTGGAAGGGTATGAGACAGATTTGATCACGGCTTTGGTAGGCCTCAGTTAGGAGACTCATGGCGGCACCCTTAGCGGCATTCATGCGGTTAAGGGCCATGGATCCCGAAGCATCGACAACGAAGATGATGAGCGATCCAGCCTTACGTGCCATCTTCTTCGTTCGTACATCACTCTGTTCGATGAAAACACCACGCCCCTCATCCTTGGTACCCACGGAACGTTGACGACGTCCCTTCTGATAGGGTGCCGAGGCACGCAATGTCGCATCGACGGCGAGACGAATGACTTTTCCCTTGGGCAGCATGGGCTTGATGTATCGTCCGCGATCTTGAGAGAAGATGAGACCACGCCCACCACCCTTGCCGGATTTTTGTCGCGACGTAAAGTCAATGAGGTCGGGGTCCATGGGCGTTGCATCGACATCGAACATGAATTCTTGGGGTACTTCGGGCACATCGGGCTGTTCTTCTTCCTTTTCGTTCTCGTCCGGCTCGTCCTCTTTTTCTTCCTCCTCTTTTTCCTCGTTGTCGTTCTCCGAATCCTCATCTTGTTGGTCCATCTGTGGAGGTGGAGGAGGAGGGGGTGGTGGTGGAGGCATCATCTCATCGGGATCAAAAGGAGTATTCATAAATGTACCCCTAGGAGCAATAGCAAGCTTGACCGCCAAACGCAAATCATCGGAAGTAATTTGACGTCCCTCGAGTGCTGCACTCGCTCGGGCTACCTCGGAGGCAAAAATTTCGGCACGATGTCCCTGACATCCCGCTCGGATGGCCTCCTCGCATAGATACTGGATTTGGGTGGGTGCAATCTTGATGTCTCGTAGGAATTCACGTGCAAAGACAATGGCCGTCTTGATATCATTTTCATTCTCGATAGCCTCCTCGAGTGCCTTTTCGGCTTCGGGTGTAGCCTGGGCCCCACCGGCGGAAAACCCCAGAACGGCATCGACTGCGTCGACGCGGCTGGCAATTTCCATTGTTTCGGCATCCGCGGACAAGGCCACGGCGATCCGATCCAAGAGGTGATCGCGAAGCTCTCCCTCGTCGGGGTTGAAGGTGGCAATCAAGAGAGGTCGGCAGGGATAGGTCAGCGACAGACCTTCCCGTTCCACCACCACCTTCCCCTCTGTAACCACATTGAGTAAAATGTTCGCCGTCTCCTCATCTAGCAAGTTGATATCATCGACGTAGAGCACACCGCGATGTGCCTTGGCTAGCAAGCCTGGACTGAACACCGTTTTACCCGACTTGACACTCTCCTCCAGATCGGCCGAACCAATGAGACGATCTTCCATAACGTTCAACGGGACCTGAACAAAGGGCGTTTGGATGACCTCCGTCTCCCTCTCCGAGAGCGGAACGCCACCATTGTCCAAATCGCTCCGCAAGAAATCGTCAATACCGAACTCTCCCGCGGGATCAATGTTGAATGCGTTTCCCTTGATAACTTCAATGGGTGGCAGTAGCTGATGGAGCGCCCGCGCCATGACCGACTTGGCAGTACCCTTTCTTCCCGAAATAACGACCCCGCCCATGCGATTGTTCACGGCGGTTAATAGCAGTGCCTGTTTGATTGCCTCTTGTCCCACGACCATGGAAAGTGGGAAAGGTCGACCGCCGGACATCATCGATGAGTCTGGTTTCTTTAGTCCGACGTTATTATTGTTGTTGGCCTTTTCGGCTTCCTCTGCCTCCATGGCAGCTCTGGCGCGATCTTCGGCGATCGTTGCCGCGAGAGAGGGTGATGCTACACCGCCGCTGGTGTTGCGTAGCTGATGTCGATGTTGGTTTTGTATTCTAGTGGATGCAAAGAACGTGGATGGTGTGAAGGCCATTGTCGCGGCTGATATGGCGAGCACTGCCGCTGCCGTTCTTCTTGGGCGCGGCATGATTATTATTTAGATCTCTTCCGCTTCACTACCGAAAATTAATTCTTGTTGTCGTGGGAAGAGCTGTGAATATGATGTTGTTATCGATAGAGAGAAGGTGCCGCGGACTGTTCATGGGTCATCATCATCTTTCCTTCTCTTGGAACGATGGAGATGAGAAGATGGGGTTTTGCCTTTGCCGGACGTGTGGTTCCGCGCGGAGGCCTGGATCTTTCTCAAGAGAGGAATGCACAAAAACCGACGTGTTCATTGAAGTTGTACTTGAGTGTATGTAGAGAAAATCTAGGTGCTGTTCGACGGCAAAGGACGGCAATTTGACGTCATCAGAAAGAATCGACTGTTTGGCGACGACCTTTCCCGAGAAGCCGAGGCCAGCTGCCTGGCGCAACACGCCTGTATCAGTATCAGTGTATCACACCTACTGTGGTAACCCCCTACCACTACCATTACCATTACGGCATTCATTCATAAACTTCATCTTTCTCCTCTACTTGTAAAATTGGAGAGACGAGGTACTTGACGATACAGACGATAATTCCCGTATAAACCATGGCAGTGAAAGAGAGGACTCACTACGATGTACTAGAAATCAGAGAAAATGCGGAACTTATTGATATTAAGAAGGCCTATCGAAAACTTGCCTTGAAGTGAGTTCTTCGTCTTCTTTGTCACATTAGGTTGGGGGGAATTTGCTACGTTTCGGAACATTGTTTTGCGTGGCTATCGCCGCCTTGCACGCCTTGCCCTCTGCTACTCTCTGCTTAACACTCGTTCACCCTTGTCACCAGGTATCACCCCGACCGCAACAATGGCTCCGCTGCATCTACGGAAAAATTCAAAGAGATCAGTGAAGCATATACAATCTTGTCTGACTCGACAGCTCGGAGAAATTACGATTTATCGTTAAAATATCCATCGACGACAACGTCTGTGTCGGTCCCTTCCTCCGCCGACGATGATTCTTCCCAGCATAGGAGACCTACCCGAGTTCGCGACCCATTTCAACAATTCGACGATCTCTTTCGCAATGACCCATTTTTCAATGAGGCGTTCAATGATATGGATGACGCATTCGCTCAACGATTTGGGAGTGCGTCGCACGGTGCCACATTTGATGAGGAGGGCGAAACAAACCAACGAGCCTCATGCCCTCAACCATCCTTGTTTTTCTGTTCCATGGAAGTTCCAAAGCCACAGAAAAAGAAACAACCCCCCGTATCATGGACACAGTGGCTGATGAACAAACTTGGAATCGAATTGTCTGTGACGTCGTATTCTCATCAGGCCGATGGAAGCGTGGTACACTCGGCATACACATCCAAACCAAGTGGCACATACACCAATAAAAAATCACGAACGTACATGGAAAATGGACGGCAGGTTACGATAATATCGATGGAGAAGGATAGAAATATGATTGAAGATAAATTTATTGAGGGAAAATTGGTGGAACGAAAGGTGAATGGGAAGGTGGAGGCACTTCCGCAGCAAGTGACAAATCACTGATTCATGTCTGCGTACAAGATACTTTGGGTTGCTGCATGGTAGGTGTAAGCGACTGAGATGGTCGGGTCTTGGATTTAGCCAGTCGCTCCCAATTTCGAAATACGGAGGATAGTGTCGAATATTGGTGCAAATACGAAATAATTATTTGGATCGGATAAAGGATGTGCAGTCCTTCCAATGTCAATGTTTCCTTTGTCTGATAAGTTACAAAATGTAAAGGATGAGGCTGATGGCTGATCATGGCTACGAAATTATGTACCAGCGCCTGGAAAAAGAACTGTTCTGCCGTAAATTGTAACAGCAAGTAATAAATTATGGTAATACGTCATTATTGTTTCAGCTGGGAAGCTAGTTACTTATGAAAAACCTGTGTGTGCAGATGCTGGTCAGTGGTTTAAGAGAGGAGGGTTGTTCATTCAGCAGATAGACAAAGTTGTTCATTCACCACAAGAGCCCAAATAATGATGCTACATTACAAATAGTTATGACAAATAATCTTATCTCCTGAACTCACGAACAAATAATAATCAGTAAATCTACTGTCATCTTGCTCTTGATTAAAGTATTCCAGAAATAATGATTGCCTTTTTTATTCTTAAGTTTATCTGCTTCAAGAAGAAGGGGAAGAAGTTTTAATGTCATGGGAGGCCAACATGTGTGCTGTGTTGTGGCATTTGAGGCTCTTGAAGAAATAGAAGTTGAACCTTTCAGTGATACAAACAGCCAGAGGACCCAGATTTTTTAAAATCAGGATATAAAATCTTTGTGTGACCTGAGAGGAGGATAGCTTTGGGTATTGAACAAGTTGACTGGATTACATTATTTGTGTCTGTGGATTATTATGTAGAATTGGATGGATTTGAGTTGAGAAGGAGATAATGTGACAAAGATTTTTATGATGGGATATCACTTGCCATGAGGGTATATAGTAAAGGAGAGAAAGATAGTGTTAGCAGTGAGGAGATTCGACATGATTGTCTTACCAGGGACATCATGTTGTGCTAGTGATTAGGATTTCACTTCTCTATTTTTGCTCTCTATGCACTTGCACGTCTCACTTAATTATAGATGTTGATTTGCTGGTGTCACTGTTTTTTGAATGTCTACAGTTAAAATCAAACTGACAGTTTCATGGACTATTCAGAAGAAAAATTCAGGCATGCAAGGAAAATGTTAAATCTTTCATTTCTTGGTGCCAATAGATAGATAAAACCATGATGAACTTGTATTATGCATTTCTCGGGACCGCGACAAGAAGAAATTCAAATTTGAGAAGCCACTCCATTAAAAAAAATCTAAAAAAAAAAATTTGTTGCGTCCTTTCGCGAGCCGCTTGCTGCCAGCCAAGGGCTTTCCCGCCAGAAATTCGTCAAAGAGATCAGCAAGCGTTGTCGCGGTCGAGCGAGCCGATGATGACGAGCCACGATCCTTGTCCTGTATAAAAGATGATTTCGCTCGGAGGTGCTTACGCGTGTCCTTTTCGGCCCCCTCCGCGGAGGACCTG
>JALLBB010000252.1:0-20211 GCA_036939735.1 Discostella stelligera | reverse complement strand
GAACACGAAGTCGATGTTACTTCGAGGGAGCGCATGGATCGGCATTTGTATTTGCAAAAGTCAGTGTTTAAGGATATTCTTCGTGGAGAGTTTGTGCGCATCGTTTTGGGGAACGAGGCTAACATACGACAATGATAAAACGACAATCAACATTCGACGACTTGTTACTTGGGAGAATTACACCAGATTATTTTTCTATGTTGGATTGAAGGATTAGAACAAATGGAAGGAGAGGAGGGGTTAAGAGTTGATTGATTGTCATTGTCGTCGATTATTGCACGATCCATTATTGGCGTGTGGTTGATGTGATGGAGACTAAAAGAGGCAACAACAACTTTAAAGATCACTCGGATGCTTATCAGTCTATTATTTGGGAAAATTCATGTGTCAGGGCTAGAGATATCAAAAATCACATGTAACCTGTGAGCATTGACGTTCTAACGACCACAACGTACAAGAATCAGCATTGAAACAAACAGCAACGTATAGACTATTCAATAGAGTCGTTGAATCTGTAGTCTTTTAATGGTTAACACCACCAAGACGAGTTATTGTCTGAGAAATTCCTCTGCCCTTTTGTTCCTGCGTCGCTGCTGTTGGGAGGTACTACATTGCCGAAGCTCGGATAATATGCAATCCAAGCTATGTTGAACGTTAATCATTTCCTGCGGAAGAATATGAAGCTGGGTATGAAGTTGACGCAAATGACCGATGTCTTTCATGTGGTGCCATATTGAGCAACTCCTTGAGAACGTTCTAGTTTTCACGTTCAAAGTTACCCCCGTTGCTCTACCGAATTGATCCATCTGGAGCTCAAGAGACTGTACTTTATCAGATGCATTGGTCACATGCAAAAATCCGCTCTGAACCATGATATCCTTGAGATTATCCACATAATTCTTAACATCATTGTATGCTGCTGATTTCTCTGCATTGACCGCTTGCTCTCTTTGAATTGTAGCTTTGTTGCATTCAGTAGATTGTCGTAGCGTTAAGTTTTGCACTCAAGACAGTATTGGATGTTTGGGCCTCCATTACTTCATGCTGTAATTTTGTTGTTTTGGACTCTGTTGCTACTTGATATTCTGCGAGCCTTTTATTACTGATTCAGTATTGAACGCAAATGGTTTGCAACTTCCATGGCAATAGCAGCATCATGTTTATGCTGCGACGATTCTGCTTCCAATGCAGTAATAGATAAATTCCTCTCTTTTAGAATTTGTCTCAAATTTTCTACCTTGGATTCAAGTGATTCGAGCATGGCATCCTTCTGTACATCTCTATTCAGAGATCACGGTTCAGCTCCTCAATTTGCCTATGTTCTTCTTCCACTACCAAGACAAGAACCGCTCTTTCTTCTTGCAATGAGTTGATGGCCTTAATCATTTGATTGCTTGTCTCATTCAAAAGTATTTGTAGCTTTGATAATTCACTTGATGCATTAGTCGATTCCTCTTGAAGTCGTTGCTACTCTGCCTCTTATCAACGTTTCCTGCTGAATGTCCTCTTAACGCATTGATTTTGAATTATTCTTTCTTGAGCATGAAAGTGGGGGTGAATGCATCATTTTGAAGAGACACTGCCATTCTTTGTAAGTTTCCACGCCTGCTTCCTCGAGCTTGGTCTTGATATCATCCAACTTGTAGGACACTATTGAAAAGTACAAAAGTGTTGAGAGAAGGTGTGATGGGATCACACCCTTGCACCAGTTCCCCCTCTTCCTAACCCACTTCTTCTCAAACCAAGATTTTCATGATTGATTTTATCCAGCTTATGCTGAGCAAGGACTAAAAAATGCAACGATACTGACAATGGGGGTAGTGACCAACAAAATGCAACAATTAACAAAGCAATGGTGGCAACAGCAACTGCCAAAGTGCAACAATCAACAAAGCAACAATGATGGCAGGGGTGATCAAAAAATGCAACAATCAACATGACAAACAGTGACGGCGGCAGCAAACACTGACCAACAAAATGTAACAGCCACAATAACGGCAGCAGTGATGGAAATATGCAACAATCAACAACGCAATGATGACAGTATCAGTGACCAACAAAATGCTGCAACAATCAACAAAACAACAATGATGGCAGTGTGGGGACCAACAAAACAATCAGGATGATGGTGGTGATGATGAAAAAAATGCAACAATCAAGACGATGGTGGCTGCAACTGTCAAGCTACAATAATCAACAAAGCAACAACAGCAGTGGCAGGGACAACAAACAAAATGCAGCAATCAAGACAATGACAAGGGCAACCAGGAAAATGCAACAATCAACAAAGCAACAATGACAGCCTCTGGAGCGATGGAGAAAGAAGGAAGAAAGAATTAGTTCAGACCACAAGGAAGATAATGGTTGAAGAATTGGCTGAGCTGAGTGCAGCACAGAGCCTGAGCAGTCTAGCAGCAAGCTCAGTGACATCGACAATGGATAAGAATAATAATTAATAGTAAAATAGAAAATAGGCAATAATTAATGAGTAAAAGACATTAAAGTGAGCAATATTTCACATTTTTTATTCTGTGACAAACCACTGTGCTGTGTTCAATGGTCCACAGCACAACACCACTATGGTTTCGGATCAAACGGCTGATTTCTCATGTTATGCAGATAAGGCCTGGGTGCTCGTTTCCTGTGAAATGTCTTCCATGTGGCTACTATGGGATATCGGATGCCATGGTCTTGATGTCTTGGAATTTTTTTCAGAGATGTCGGACAACACCGCATAAACCAGTACTTATTCCAACATGGGTGGGAAAATCGTTCGTTTTTTTTTACGGCTCGCCGATTTTTTTTCTCTCTGAAGGAGAGCTGTGGCTGTGACAACAATCGACTGAAGGAAATTGTTGAGTCCGGCTGCATCAAACAAAAAAGAAAACATCTGAGGCAACACACAACTTCTTCCATACATTTCTATTCCCTCGACAGGCAGCGAAGATGATGTTCAGCACCGCCATGGGCAAGGAGAATGGTGGGGGCAACCACCAATTTATGCCATCTTCGCCACACGGCAACTTGAAGCGACCAGCCGGGACGAATCTCGAATCGAAACGCGCCTCCCCTCGAGTCACGACGATGACGAATGCCTGCCCCCAATCCCAATTCGGCCAGCAATCCACGAATACTGGAGGTCCCTGCGCACTTCAATCGATTCTCGAGTCATCGACATTGTCGTCGGCCCAATTTCAACACGGCGACCAAAACAGCAGTCATGCGATGGCCGATGCCGACGCCGCCTCCCACTCAAATGAGACGATTATGGACGAGGCCGCCAAAGCCGGGAGACGATGGACGCTGGAGGATTTCGAAATCGGAAAGCCGCTCGGGCGCGGCAAGTTTGGCAAGGTCTATCTCGCTCGTGAGCGCCGGACGAAATACGTCGTCGCGCTCAAGGTTCTGTCGAAGAATCAGCTTCTCAAGAGTGGCGTGGAGCATCAGCTTCGTCGTGAGATTGAAATCCAAGCTCATCTGCGTCATCGTCACATTTTGAGAATGTACGGCTATTTCTACGACAACAAGAACATTTACCTCATTTTGGAATACAGTCCGGGCGGGGAACTCTACAAAAAGCTTACCGCGAGGGGACGGTTCTCGGAACGGACTTCGGCCCTGTTCATTTCCGATTTGAGCATGGCCATGAAGTATTGCCACTCCAAGCATGTCATTCACCGCGACATCAAACCGGAGAACTTGTTACTCGGAGCGAATAATGAAGTCAAGATTGCGGATTTTGGATGGAGCGTTCACGCACCCACTAGTCGTCGGAATACACTCTGTGGGACCCTTGACTATCTGCCGCCCGAAATGGTTGAGGGCCGGGAACATGACGAGCAGGTGGATACGTGGGCATTGGGTGTGCTCCTTTACGAGTTCTTGGTTGGCTCGCCACCCTTCGAGACGGAAAGTCACAGTGCTACGTACAAGAGGATCCAACGGGTAGACATTCGATGGCCACCGGCACCTGGCTTGCCCGAAGATGCCAAAGATTTGATTTCCAAACTGTTGAAGAAGGACCCGAGGCAACGCCTACCATTGGAGTGCGTTCCAAAGCATCCTTTCGTCTTGAGGTGCTTGAAAAAATAATTGATCACAGGAAGCAATCTCTTCGCTGAGTGTCGTCCCGACAAGGCACCATGTCCAAAATCGTAGGAGGCATCCTTCACTAATGTGCGTTCCGCATCATTTTCCTTTACGTTGAATTGTCTGAAGATTAGATCGAAGGAAGGATTTTTCAATTAAATAATCATAGTTTTACTTATTTGATCGTCCGCCATGAAAGTCTCCTCTCCGGCAGTAGGTCCTTTAGATTTGTAAATGACTTCCCCTGTGATGAGTAGTTGCCACTGTCTTCAACAGTATCATTGATCACTCCGTCGAATTCATCACCACGATGATGATCTGATACAGCATCTGCAGTTGTGTTCTCATTCATTACGCCACCCTGACTCCCCAAACTCTGCGTAAGCATATTATTATTGCTGTTCACAATTGTCGCCGATCCACTACTAAATACCTGACCTTTTCGGAAAGTTATTGTCCGTGCCGGCAACAAAGTTTTCAAGTTTGAATATTGTCCCTTATTGAATTTCTTGCTAGTTTGGGAAGAATTCCTCCTTGTACGACGCTCATCTTCGACAGAAGCTCCACGAAAATCAAGCCTGGTCCATGTAGGTCGCACGGGCAGTAGTTTCTTCAGGCCACTGCCTTGCCTGTCGTCGATTTCGATGCCAGCGCCACCAACATTGTCCCGAGACACAGCTTCGACTACCGCAGTTTTTTTCATTCGACGCTCATCCTCTATCGACGCCCCCTTGAAGTCAAGCTTGGTCCATGTCAATCTTTTCGACGGCAGCAAGTTCTTCAACGAACCGTAGTTTGCTGCCGTAGTTGCCACTGGAGCAATCGCATCCACAAGTGTTCTATCACCACCACGATCAAGACCGCTGACTGATATTGGTGTGTCAGGAGGAGCAGCGATTGGAGGAGGCTTAAACAAGGGAGCAGCAGGCTCCTTCATCATGTTCACTGTCCCATCATCCTCCATTCGCTGTATCCTACGACCAAATTTCTACGCAGACCATAGGGAATTGGAGTACGAGAGTGGTGAGAGAGGGCGTTGGATCCATTCACACAGCGACAAAAATGACGGTGGGAAATTGCCTGACGTGTATACTCACGTCTAACTTTAAAAATTTCATCTTTTGCTTGGGCAGTAATTCTTTGAGGTCGACACTGTCGATGCCTCTGCCTCCAGCCGTGCCTGACGTTGTTGTTTTACCCAAAAACGAAGCCAGCGACGGACTTTGAAAGGCGACGCGGCTGGTTCCGCCCGCAAGATTCGGTGATCGGAATGGAGTAGCAGCAGCAACATCATCATCATCATCGTGCTCACCAGGATAAACAGCCTCTAGGTTGCTCCTCCTGGGTTCCTTCTTCATGTTGACAGTCCCATCGTCTTCCATCCTTTGTATTCTTCGTCCAAATTTATCCAACTTGGATATTAAAGTCGAAACCCACACACAGCATTAATTATAACGTGACCCCATACATTGAAATGTCAAGCGCATTAAATCGAATTTCACCGGAGCAAGAACGAGTGAGAAGGGGGGAATGATACTTGTTGGAATGAGGTGACATGTTCCACAAGAAAATGATATTCGTGATGAACAACTGACTGCGCAGCACACCCCATAGAATAACGCCTCTACTTTTTGCTTCGCAGTACTAGCCTCTATTTCTGTTTCGTCTTCTTCTCCGTTTCGAGCTGTGTCAAAAAACAACGTAACAACACACCTCACCTTCATGAATCTCATTTTTTGTTTGGGCAACAGAGCCTTCAAATCTGACGTCACCATTTTCATTTTGGATGTCGTCGTCGCGGTAGACGCTGGCGGCGGTGCGTTAGAAGATAATACTGTGGTACTAGGAACGCTATCGATGCCGATGTCGTCGTCGTTGGTAGTGGTGGTGCTCTCGTCGACAGCAACATGGTCGGACAGCCCACGACCCGAGGCAGAATGAGTTTGAGTGGACGCCACCAACGACGATGAAGCATCATGATGAAAAAAGGCGGTGGTCGCAAATGCAAATGATTCGCCGCCTGAGACGGCGCTGACCAGGAGCAGAAGAAGCTGCACGAGCAGGTCCGGTGACGACGACGGGAGCTTCATGATGACGACGAAGAAGACAAGGGGACCAATGATGTGTTGTGGATGTGGAGGCGGGACAGCGAGGGATTCCCAGCAGAGACCAAGTTGGCGACATTATTTTCCAACACACTTCTTCATCTACGCAGTATCGCCAATAGACTCGACTGCCATTTCTCTTTTCTTGCCCTACAAAAAGAGTTGGAATGAGTCGGATCGTAATTTCGACCAATCCAAATCCCTTTCCCCCCACCTGTAGAGGGCGAGCGACGACCATGTGCATGCATCGAGCTCAGAGCACCACTGCACCACCAACACCACCACCATCGACGCAATAGAGCAGTAGTTCCATAATATAGATAAATAATAATGGTAGCATCCGCCATCTTCATCACCGATCTCGCCGGCAAGCCTTTGATATCGCGGAATTATCGCGGCGACATTCCGCTAACGTCGGCAATTGAAAAATTCGCCTCCTACCTGCTCGAGGTGGAAGACGACACGAAGAAGCCAGTCTTTCATGTCGATTCCAGCGGCGATTTCTTATTGACCGAAGACGTGGGATGCACGGGAGTGGGAGGGGAGACATTTGTTTATGTTCAGGTGAGAAGAGAGAGAGCAGTGAATGATTGATTGCGCGAATAATAATAATATCGTCGAACCGGCGTTGATCTTATACCTCTCTGTTTTTTTTCAATTCATTCCTCGTCTACAGCACAGCAACCTCTATCTCTGCGGCGTCACCTGCAAAAACTCCAACATCGCGCTCATGCTCACCTACCTCTACCAACTCACTTCCCTCTTCCAAGACTACTTCACCACACTCAACGAAGAATCCATTCGCGATAACTTCGTTATCATATACGAGCTGCTAGACGAAACGATGGACCACGGATTGCCCCAAAGTCTCGATTCGACCATCTTGCGACAATTCATCACCCAAGAAGGAAATCGGATGGCGGACGATTCCAAAAGCAAACCTCCCGTGGCTCTTACCAATGCCGTCTCCTGGCGAGCCGAGGGAATCAAACACAAGAAAAATGAAATCTTCTTGGACGTGGTGGAGAAATTGAATTTGCTCGTGGCCGCAAACGGAACGGTACTGCACAGCGAAATTAATGGCGCCGTCAAAATGAAATCATTCCTCTCCGGCATGCCGGAACTGAAGCTGGGACTCAACGATAAGCTAGTCTTCGAGGCCGCAGGCCGCAGCGGTGCTCAGGCCTCTCGATCCGGAAAATCCGTCGAGTTGGAGGATATCAAATTCCACCAGTGCGTCCGCCTCGCACGGTTCGAGAACGATCGCACCATCTCCTTCATCCCCCCCGACGGCGAGTTCGACCTGATGACGTACCGATTGGACACGCACGTCAAGCCGCTCATTTGGGTCGAGGCCGTGGTGGAGCCGCACCGCGGATCGCGAATCGAATACATGATCAAAACTCGATCGCAGTTCAAATCTCGGAGCGTGGCAAACAATGTCGAAATATCCATTCCCGTCCCTCCCGATGTGGATAGTCCCAGCTTCAAGTCGAGCGTGGGGAACGTCACGTACCTGCCGGACAAGGATTGCGTGGTTTGGACGATTAAGCAATTTCACGGGGGACGAGAGTATTTGATGCGCGCGCACTTTGGGTTGCCGAGCATTAGCCGGGAGGAAGCCGACGGAGTGAAAGCTAGCGGAGGAGGGATGGACACTTCGTGGAAAAAGCCGATCGGAGTAAAGTTCGAGATTCCATATTTTACCGTATCAGGGATTCAAGTGAGGTATTTGAAGATTATCGAGAGGAGTGGTTATCAGGCCCTTCCGTGGGTAAGGTACATTACAGCCAATGGGGATTATCAGTTGAGAATGGCATAAATAACAATTTGTGCAACGAGCGAAGGCGAAATAAAAATATATGGATCTAAAGATCCATTTTGCTAATTCCAAGATTGTTGAGAGATCCTATGGCAATGCCGCCTAAGTACGAATGTTTTGGTTTGGACAGCCAAGTTTCATTGAACGTTCAACACCATGCATTCATCAACAACCCAAACAACCTGTGCATCTCCTTCTCCTTTCCCGATCTAAAAGGATGTGGCCGTAATCTTGTAACAAATCTTGCTATTGTCCTCGGGAAGATTGATCACCAGATTGCCAACGAAAGTCCCCGCACGTCCCTGTGGATTACAAAAGACTGTCAACTCGGTCGGCTCGCCACCCCGACGATCCATCCTACCCGCCACCGGTGACACCGAGAACGACGGATGCGAATCGGGAGTGAATGCGACATAGAAATCCTCAAACCCCATGCACACCGGCTTCACTTGCAGGAGCAGTTCGGCCCCCTTGGAATTCGATGCCACATCCATATTGATCTCATCATCTGGAACAGAAGACATGACAAACTCCATTCCTGCTGGGATTTCGGAAGCCTCTTCGATTCCACCCCTCATGACGGCATCCGCCCCTAGATTTTCCAATCCGGGAATTGCCGGACCGCGATCTCCTCTGCCCACGGATGATGACCCTCCCATTCCTTCCGTGAATGCGACTTCGTTGCGATCGTATCCTTCCGGGAAGTAGTCTCCCGTGTCCGTTGACTTTAGAATTGATGATGTGATTGGTTTTGGAAAGATGATGTATCCAAAGTAGAAACAAATGAGATCATTCAATTTCATTCCAAAAGATTCGAGGATACAAGACTACTCTCTCTCTCTCTTCTCCAATCAATGATAGTACTATGGATGCAGATGATACTCACCCCCATCTTTTCGCTATCCGGCTTCCAGGCATTCCCACTCAAGTCGACATTGCTTTCCCTTCCAATATAAATGGCGCTGCTTGCTCTTTGATGGACGCTGGTGGATACGAACGCGTGGATGCCGGAGATGGCGGTGGATACGAGTAGAATGACGCCGGCTGCAGCGATCTTCGTCATCATCATGGTGTGCATGATGATGTTGGTGATATTATGTTGGTGATGATTGATTTTGTGCATGCAACTTCGCGGTGGTGACGTTTTGAATCTACGTACGTGAGTACGTAAGCAGGTGCCGCACCATCAGTTGTTGTTCCCGCCATTTTGACTACTAGAAAAATACGGTAGTACCACCCCTAAATACTAGATCCGAAAGGCAGGACACAAAAAAAGCATCATGGTACGACGACGCTACTACGGCTCCGCAGACAGGACGAGCAAGGAGGCGCAGGAGGATGATGGCGAGGAGGGCGAGGAGCAGCATCTTCTCGACACTGCCTACTGCGATCACTACAGCAGCCAGATTCCAAATGATCTCGACGACAGCAACCGCCGTTCAACTCAGAAATCGAGCAATGCCAACATGCGCATGAAGCGCAGTCGACCTCCCCTCAACGTTGTCATAATTATCATGATTCTCCTATTCACCATCGGTGCGGTCTGCGTTTCATACATGCAACTGCAGCAGCAACTCACGGCACTCTCCTCGCAGCTCCAGTCGGCAACATCCAACGTTTCGCGTCTCGATTCAGATCTCGCATTGGAGATTGAGCAACTCAATTTCATGAATGCCACGCTGGCAAATCACTCCAAGGTTATTGCCAGATTCGCCAACTCGGTTTCCAATAGCGATGTGCTCGAAAAGCTACAAGAATTGGAGATGGAGTCGAAGAAGAGGGAGGAACGTGTCGTGGAGGAAATGGACAACACCAAAAAGGAGATTCGGGGGGTGCTGACCAAGACTAAGATGGAGATTGATGAGACGGTCAGGTGAGTACGTACTGCTAAACAATGCATACGATACATGAATGTTTCATCGATATTCCACAACATTCACTGCATTCACTCTACTTTATACACCACACAGCAATGCCACCAACAACATCAACTCGCAAGTACTCTCGGTCCAATCCACGCTCTCGTCCTACATCCGCACCACCCAAGATCAATTCTCGACGGAAAATTCATTCATGGTATATCAGCTCGCGGGAACATTCACAATACTGGGCTGTCTCATATCCATGTGGCACATGACGTCGCACTTGCGCAACTTCCGACAGCCGGTCGTGCAGCGCAAGATATTGGCCATACTATGGATGTGTCCCATCTACTCCATCACGTCGTGGCTGAGTCTCGTATTGCCGAAATTCGAGGGATATTTGGCCATATTGAAAGACATGTACGAGGCCTACGTCATCTACCAATTTTTGAGCTTTTGCATATCAGTATTGGGGAAGGGAGATCGCAATGCCGTCGTGGACATGTTGGCCCGACATGCGGATCACCTGACCACGCCGGTGCCGCGATGGTGTCTCAATTTTTGCCTGTGGTGCTGCTGCTGCAGCTGCTGTCACAAAAATACCACCACCACATCCACATATACTACTTCTGCTACTAGCAGTAGCGGCGGCGGCGGCGGCGTACTAGTGGACGAGGAGGATGAGAAGAAACAACTCGCCGACGGCGTGCTGCTACAATGTCAAATTTGTGCGATGCAATTCGTGTTCCTACGTCCACTGTTGACCGCGACACTGTTTGTTTTGAAGAAAGTTAATTATCACGGCCCCATGTTCGGACGACTACAGGACATTCATCCGTTTCAAGATGGAGAGGACAATGGCGTGAATGATTATTTTAATGAAGACGAAGATGGAAGCGACATTGATGATGGCGGTGGTGGTATGTTCGACTACAGGTCTCCTCAATTCTACATTGTGATATTGGAGAATATTTCGGTCTTTTTGGCATTCAGTGGACTGTTGAACTTTTACCACGCGGTGCAAGATGACTTATCGTGGTGAGTATATTTAGAAATGTGGAGCTTGCGCATGTTTTTTCATTTTCGTCAGTATCGATCATACACACGAATAGAAGAGTAGATTCTCATTCATTTACTGCTTCTTCGCTGATACGTATCCATTCCTCAGGTGCAGACCGTTCCCGAAATTCCTTTGCATTAAGGGGTAAGTTTTGTGGATCAATCAGATGAGTATTTTTTCCACACGTAATGGGCGACCAATGATATTTCCTTGTGACATCGTCTGAGAAATACTTCTTGACTCTTTTGTCGTGGAATTGAATTTTATATGTAGGTTAGTTTTCATGACTTTCTGGCAAGGCATTGCCATTTCCCTCCTTGCCACCACGACTGATCTCCTCAGCAGCGGCGGCGAAGCCATGACCAACGGCGATGGAGACGACGAAGAACAGATAGAAACATGGTCGAAGCAGATTCAAAACTTTTTGATCTGTCTGGAAATGCTTGGATTCTCTATCGCGCACTTCTATTGCTACCCCGTCGAGGAATGGGAGGAGGGATACAGGCCGATTGTAGATAAGAGTAAGTTTGGGGATAATATGGCGCTCGGAGACTTCTTGCACGATTTGAAGCATATATTAAGGTGAGTGAAAGCGATCTTTACATCATATAGGGTAACGAATGGCGAAATAATCGTGGTTGCCAACAAATTCATCAATGATTCTACATGCCATTCCTCTCAGGCACAACAAAAGGAAGCAAAAATTGACCAAAGAAAGAAAAGGTTCGGAGCATAAATCAGACGATTCGATATCTACCGTCTTGGAAGAAGACGAGGAGGATGAGTTGGAACGTGCCGACTCAAAGAATGACGACGGACTTCAATCTCTCCTTGAAAATTTTCTTGAAAACAGTAGCGAGCATGATACGAGTTCTGCAATTTCTCGACGAAGAGTGAATCTCCTGCCTAGTGATAATAGTGGAGGCCTCAACAGAGCAGTGCCTCGGTCACACCAAAATAACATACTTGAGTCATTAGATGCTTCGAACGCGCCTGTGGAGCTCCGCCAGGCGACTGCGTTATTGCTACAGAGTTCTTTATTAGATGAGACCACTGCCAGGCTATTGACGAGTGATATATTGAATCAACCATTGGAAGGCGGCGAGCGAGGAGAAGAAGAGCAACTGAAAGTCGAGACAATCTTGGATTTGGAAGACGCCACAAACTCGTCAGTGCATGACCATCATGGGGGTTTGGAGGAATCAAGTACATTGGGTTTGTCTGATCCGAATGCTCCTCCAACTTTGAGACCGAGTATATTTACAATGCATTCGATGCCTCCCACCGATGAAAGTACTGTTGTTTAAAATAAGGGATAGAACGAGAGATGTACAACACGACAAATACCCCATTAATAAGAATTACTTCAAATTCTACTTTCCAACCTTGTTCAATCCGTCGATCAAGCTCTTCTCACCCTGCTTGCCATTGGTCCAATGCGATCGGTTGAATACGAATCCCTCTTGTGCCAAGGCCTTAGATTTGGCTGGTTCCTTCAATGCCGCTCGGACAGTGGAGGACGCTTTCGTAACGTACTGTTGGCGTAGTACGTCGTTTATTGAGTGTGGTCACAAGATCAGTAGTGTGCGTGGATGGAGAGCAGCAGCAGCGGCATCAACAGCAGAAAGCGCGGACAAGGTGGTGAGGCAGGGTGATTGGAACTAAAAGTAAAACAGGGCAGACAGAGATCATATGCCAAATTGTTGTAATCAGGATGGCTTGTGACACAGCGACCCCTCCACCCCCTCCTTCAGTTACCCACAAGGCAGATTTATTCGACTTTATGATGAATACCCACGTGCCAGTCCGCCAGACAGAGCGAAAATTGAGAATCTTGGTCGCATCCCCCCTCGCCACCATCCGTGTCATAATGCATATTCGCCTTCGCCTACACTTTGAATAAATATGCGATCTTGAATTTCCACCTGCCCGACACCTTTTCCGGAAAGCAGAGCGCCACCCGCAGCCCGCAGTGGCCACGGCATAATTACGACGGTCAAACAATAATTTCAAATTGCTACACGAAACGCACCTGAACGTACGAAACCCCAGCGAGGCGCCAAAAGGTCGTGGGTGTTGTCATGGTCGTTGGTTGCAGTGGATTGACAAGGCAAAGTTCCTACGGCTACGGGCTGTCGGAGGAGGTCGCTCGGTGTGTGTGGCGTTGTGGTTGGATCGATAGATATCTTCTACGTACGTATCGAGGCAGCGAACGCGCGCACGGTGGTGGGTCGGGTGGGGGGGGGCTAGTACGCGGGGGTCGGCTCGAAAAGGGGGGAGAAAGAGCGAGTAGTAGCGAGGCCTACACCTATTCACTGTTTTTGCACCATGAACCATGCTACCTCTCTGAGGGAGGTAGGTTAATGCTAATGCTAATGCGAGAGTTACCTTGGGTCGAGGAACTCTAGAGTTACGACTATCAACAATCCATTGATAAAGAACCAGTAGGGATAGCATCGTCGATAACTCCTTGACTCATCGACCCATTCTCTTCGCTGCTAGGTAGATCACAGCAGCCGCGCCGTTGTTGTGTTGGGTGCTGGGACAGCTCGGCCATGTCTCAACAGCAACCACAGCAGCAGCAGCAGCACCGAGTGGGCATGCGCGTCCAATACTATGAAAGCAATGACAATCGCTGTCAAAGGATTAGTAGGGAAGATGGTGGGAGCGAGCATTGGCAGCGGCGGTCATCTCAGCCACTTGATCAGCGATCACCACCACCCATTGAAAATGATAATCAAGGGACGCACCAGCCAGAGTCCGATGGCAATGGCTGCTATTACTACTACAACGGCTGTCATGTGGGATCATATTTCGACCCAAATGATGCAGCTTCGTACTTGCCCCAGGATGAACAAAGTCATCATCATCCCCACTACTACAAACGCAACAACATCACTCAATCAAATTATTTTCAACAACAACAGCATTCACCGTTGTTATCCACTTCCGAATGCTCTTATGAATGGGATCCTTTAAATTTAAATCGTTTCCTATCCATACGAAATCAGATGACCTGTGCTCTCTTCTCGACTGAAGACTCTTCATGCCGTCGCCAACATCAACGTCGGAGAAACATCACGAAGAAGAAAAATGACGCACAAACAAACGACAACACAACATCATTGTTGAACCATGATGGAGAAGGACAAAAAGGCAGCAAAAACATCATCCATTACGACAACAATATCGATGTCGATGATTGCGGTGGCATTTGGTGTAGCCATCCAAACTTTTTCGCGCCATCCTCTGCCGCCACAAGGACATATGCTGGCCCCAATAATGACGAAGCGAAGGGACAATCGGGACGGGTTCATTCAGTGTCATCACTCACCGGCACTGCCACTACTGCTACTGCAACCACTACTACTACTACTGCTACAGCTTCTCACAAATTCAATTATGGTCAGGACAACAAGGACCAATACGACCATCCAGCAGAGTCTTCCATGATATGGAATGAATTATTACCAATGCCCAAAGACTACTTTAGCTACGCTATACGATATTTATTGATGGACACCCCACTGCCACTGGTTGGTCGCTGTTCCTGCAGTCGCCGTCAACCCTCCACATCATCCAATAACATTATCAAAACCATACACCCGCAACGATCTCGTCCTCACGGAAGCAGTGTTGTCGGTGATGGCGAAAGCAGCATCTACCTCCTCCCTCGATACTACCTCCTTCGATGGATGAATTGGGCTCGATGCACAATCATTCACTCCTCGGTGGAATGTTGGTTTGCAGCGTGGAGAACACACGATGATCACCAAAGGAGAAATTCAAAGATGAAGATGACGAAACCAGGGTTGGTGGGGGCAGAGTTTCCTGATAACGAGAGGCAAGAGACTAGGCAAAATAATGAGGAGACATTATTGCGAAATAAAGAACAACAACAAAATGAACAAAGGAAACGGATATATTCACTTCCCATCGAGACATTGAAAGCCCTCGCGGCCTTGTCACTTCTCTCAGAACAGTATGAACTGTTTACGAACACAGAAACCGATTTTGTCGACTGGATGAAAAAACTGGAAGATTGTTGGAACGATTGGAATCGAATGGTGGGGGAGTATCACACGAGGAAAGACCAACACAGTCGGTGGGAGCAGCAAGCGAAGCAGCATGATAGTTCAAACTTACAGGAGGATCATCAAATTCAGGAAGGGGAGTCGAATGGGATTGGAGGGGAGAAATTGAGGCAAAATGGAGTGATTTATAAGCAAGGGTCGCAGCATTCAGCATTAACGAATCGGCAGTATCAGCGAGAATCGCGCCATCATGATTCAACGCCATCACCACAGGAGCCGGCACCTCCACCTCTATCACTGATACAGATACCCATGCCTTATCCGCATTCAACCTTCCCAGTCGTCCACTCACCAGGTTCGGTCGATTCCCGTATGCTATCTACGCGACGTAATCCGTTGGTTATGCACCATCATGTGGCATTGTCAATGAGAGGAGTCCTTTCGTCATACAACACGACTTGCATTACTACTGATGTCGATACTGGGGCTAATATCAATGGGGATGTATCAGTTCTAACCCCAGCCGATGACGCATCGGAAACAAAATTAATATCCTTCATCGATAATTCCTTATGGGTATCACAAGACGACCAGGCAATTGCGACGGAATCAACACAACATTTGGCAATAGTTCCCGTGCCAACGTCATTTTACGAGCTGCTAAGAAGCGTCCACGGCGTGTATACGAATGATGGAGATGTGAGCTACGCACCTCCTCCGTCGATTGTCGATGATCTCCATCATGGTAATCGCACGAGTGTCAGCAGGGGTATGACACAAAAAGTTGGTAGGAATGAAAATGAAAAGAACACGAGCAATTATAATGATGCTCATTCATCATCATTATTGTCGAATAATTCATTGTTATTCCACGATCAGTGGAAAATATGCGATGGTGGAGCGAATAATGCTCAGTGCGAGAAGAGCAAGAGCAATCACAGAATCGACAATAATCGTGATTTGCATCAAGGTTATCATCCCTTGTACTTTGCAAACGATCCAAGTATCACTTCATCCAATAGCGAACCATCGCAAAGTCATGTATTATGTCGCCCCATTGAATTTCGACGGCATGTTCTTCCTGTTCCGTTACATGAAGTTGGCGACGCTTGCGTGGAGGACGACAAGAATATAATATCTTATACCAGCGTAGCGACAACCAGTCCATATTCTCCGGCGATGCAAGAAGCGATAAAGAGTAAGAAAATCAATGCTGCCGTGGCGAATGGTTCAGGCGACGGTGACGGTAAATTCACTCCAGATGCCATTATCATGGAACGAAATAATACCAAGGAAAGGAATGACTTGAATATTGCGGGGTATGCGGTGGAAGTCTTTCCAGTAGAATTCTTGTACACCATTGTTGACGGCGACACTAACCCCCCTACATCTTCCGTATCTAAGACGAACACCAGCGGTAGAAACAAGCATGGTGGAAAGAATGTAACGTTCAAACTTGACAGCGACCGTCATGGCATCAAATCACACCAGGGAATTGCACTGGCATCCCGCCATTCCTCCGCATTTGCAGTACTACGTGATTTACAACAAGCGGCAACGCCTCGCCGCGCACAGACGTGTGTCCGTTTATGGATGAAAAGTGCGTGCCAGAGCGCCACAGGAAAGGGTGATGGGTATGACTTGTTGGATACTACCTCGCTATTTGCAGCTCCTTCAGTAAGATTGCCGCCATCGCCTCGCAGCGGCGGAAATGGTGTTAACGTTATCAATCCATCGACACATTATGCAGGACAACAGTCACAGCTCACAGTAGAACAATGGTTGGGGTTGGAGCCACTCTCAGTTAATAGAACCAACGAGCTGAAGGACCTATTTTATGAAGGAAAAAGCGAGAAACCTGTGAAGGTGGAATTATTGGTTGAGATACGGCAAAGTATATCGTCGAAGTGGGTACGCCATCCTCTCGAGTTAACAAATCGACTACAGGTAAGGAAGGCCAGAACTCGTATGTTTCGAATCGCAAACGATTGGAATTTTATCGGATCTCTCTCCTTTGTCAGATTGGCGACTATGTTGATGCACAAGATTCTACAAGGAAATGGTACGAGGCAATAGTGCGCGATATCAAACCCGATTCAGTGAGAGTACATTATTTTGGATGGGGTTCCAAGTGGGATGCGGAATTGCCGCGAAGGAGTGGAAGTGGGAGCAAGGTGTGTAGTATGCTTAGATGATTTTGTTCCGAACCGCCTCTTGCTAAATTACCCACGACCAACAATTATTATCAATGTTTTCCTTTTTGCAGCTGTCCCCGCCAGCGCCTCTGTGGACAAGAACTGCGAGATGGCGCGAGCAAATCAAGGAGGGTGATGAGGTTGAGATACGTGAGTCGACCTCGCTAGTACAGCGGCCAAAATGGCATCGAGCAACAGTTTTGTTGGTCGGGGGCGAGAATGATGCGCCCCGGGAGTTAGCCGGTGGGGCCGAATTGGAACTAGTCGACGTGAATTCGAGGAAAGTTCCGTTGATACTGTTAAATCTTAAGAGACAGGTATGTATCTTTGACTCCATTGGTTTTGACTATCTCCTCATTCAACTTCATTCACAACATCATGTCCTCCTCCAGGTCCTCGTGGAAGTGCCCCAGGAAATGCACAACTTACCTACCATCACTCCACTACCAACGATGACTGATGGCTTCCCTACTGCACAGCCGCCGTTTCGACGATGGGTCAATCTTTACGGCGAGGAGATCTGCAACTTCAATACCCACAAGATAATCAACAAAAAGTTGCTCAATTTACCCGCTACACTGAAGTACACCTTGGAATCGGAACGTGCCCCAGTCGAAGTAATGAGATCATTTAATAACAGTCACGGGTCAGGATTTGTTCGAGAGTCTCTTCGTGGAATACCCCCCGCGATAGGGACAGTTGGATTGCACAATCTTGGAAACACATGCTACATGAATTCGATTTTGCAATGCATCAAGCACATCAAACCGATAACGCAATACTTTTTAAAAGGCGACTATGTCAACGAAATTAATAAACACAATCCTCTGGGAAGTGGTGGGCGCGTGGCAACGGCGTATGCATCGTTTTTGTCCGATATTTATTCTGGTGAATTTTCCATTCTCGCGCCACGTTTGTTGAAGCACACGTTGTCCTGCTACGCTCCCCAATTCAGGAACAATCACCAACATGACTCTCAAGAATTTTGTCAGTATTTGTTGGATGGATTGCACGAGGACTTGAATCGTGTAAAATCCAAGCCATATGTGGAGCAATTGGAAGCGTTGGGCCTGGATGATAGTGAGGCTGCGATGATATCTTGGAAGAAACATCTCCTACGTCATGACAGCATTTTCGTTGATTATACCCAGGGTCTACATAGGTCTCACCTGACCTGTCCTAGATGTGGGAGGGAGTCAATTAAATTTGATGTCTACTCTTCTATATCGTTGCCGCTTGTGCCGGCCAAGAATAGATCGTCAATTCCACTCTCCGATTGCCTTGATCAATTTGCGGCGGGGGAGCAATTGGATGAAAATAACGCATGGTATTGTCCCTCGTGTAAGAGGCACGTATGCGCATTAAAGCTGATTACTCTTTGGACGACGCCTGATATTTTGGTCCTACACTTGAAGCGGTTCACGTTTGAAAAGAGTCCTACGGACGGTCGCCTTTTGAGGAGCAAGATTGAAGATAAGGTCAATTTTCCGATCGACCGTTTAGACTTGACCTCATACGTGTTGGGGCCGACGGATCCGGCTGCTCCTCCTGTGTATAAGGTGAGTTGCTATGTTCAATGAGGCGACTGGACAACTTTGCCGTGATAGTACTAATGCGATTGCACACATTGACAATTTTGATCTCCAGCTATTTGGTGTTAGTGAGCACACTGGTTCGACTGCCAATAGTGGCCATTACACAGCTACTGTCCTAAATTCCGAGGATGGAAATTGGTATAGATATAACGATAGCCACGTTGGAACAACTTCGGGCGATGCAGCGGTCACTGGCGGCGCGTACCTACTCTTCTACCGAAGAGCGCATGGTGCCTTAAGATGGGGAGGAATGGAAACACAGATGAGAAGCAACCAAAACATACAGGCTGAAGAATAAGTGCCATCAGAAAAATCGCAAGAATCATCTCAGATTAATCACACCCGAACGGCGATCTAGTAAAAATCATCCTCATCGTCGAAATAATTCACTCCTGGACCCTCTGCCATTGCTCGTTCGCCAATTTGGTCTCCTCCTGGCGATACCTCTTTTTTCTTTGCCAACGCCTTCATCACAGCCGCCTGCATTGGACTCAAAACTGCTTGCACGCTGCCCAGCAATCCATCATTTACTCCATCTAAGATCCCCACCTGCACCGCACATCCCAATGCAACGGCTTCATCTGGGTTGACAGTCCTTTGGGGCACAATCCCGACGACTGCCTCCAGGAGTTTGCCAATGACCGGCATTCGCGTTGCCCCGCCGACAAGGATGATCCGCGATATAGGTCGACCGTGAATACCTTCCTGGACACGTTCGTTGCCCAATACAGCGACTGAGTTGGAGCCACCATTTGCACCAGCTCGGTTCATTCTGCTGACACCCCCACCGCCTAACTGCCTTCCTAGCAAGGACGCAGTGGCAGCATCCTCCATTGCATTCTGCTTCTGTTTACGAAATGACCGTTCACGCTTGTCTATATCTCGAGAAAGCTTACGTCCTCGTTGCTGGGCCTTCTTCTGTGATTTGATGTCCATCGCCTGACTTTGGTGCAACGCTTTTTCTTCCAAAAATCTCCCTTCTACGGCCGCGTTTCCATTCTCGACATAATCTTCATCACCTGTATTTACTATTTTATCCGTTAACTCCCAGACGTCATCTTCATAATATCCAGCCTTCTCCTCAGTATCACCCCTTAATCCCATCGTGATTGCCTTTGCATTCTCCACAAAGCTCGGCCGTGCTTCGCCCGGGAGGAGCACTCGTGCCATTATGGCTACTTCCCGTAGTGGCCGTAATAAACGTTGGAGCTCGTTACTACAAATGGACTCGAATATTTTGCGATCGAGAGAGACGATAATGTAGTCGATTCCTTCTACCATTCCTCGTTCCGATTCGAGCATAGCCTTGTCAAAAAGAGGACCAATTATCACACCATCTAGCAGTGATGACGGCGAAAATGACTCATAACCCACATCATTTCCGTTACTTCCACCGCCAATCTTTCTCCACCCGTCTTGCGATAATGGAACAAGAACATCCACCATTTT